>VUQK01010123.1:3068-20730 GCA_015106715.1 Bujurquina vittata | reverse complement strand
TTGTTGGCGGCTGTGTTGGGTCCCTGGTGGGGGGGGGGGGGGGGGGGGGGGGGGGGGGGGGGCTTACGTAAAGTGGAGCTGTGCTTGTGCTGCAGCAGGGCAGGGGTCAGAGCCCCTGGAGGTGATTATGTAACAGCAGGCCCATCTCCATGGCTGTCCTCTGGCCACAGTGACACAGGGCTTCACCCCGCTTCGTCCTCCTGCTGCGTGTACGTGTACAGCAGAAACACCTCATCACAAGTGTCCTTTGGCAGCTGCGGAACTGCTTCGGTAGAGAAAATGTCAAATTCTTGAAACGCAGCTCAACACAGAACGACTGTCCTTCAACTCGCTCAGCTTGCAGGTTAATAGGAGGCGGGAGGGACCTTGAAAAATCCTCACAGTAAATCCACATTTTTGCTAAAAGTGCGGAATATTATGCAGGGATGTCTCAGAGAGGTGTTTTGCGGCGCGACTAAGTGGCCTGTAGAGCCCTCTCAGGGTCTTCCCCATTACCTGCTGAAGAGGTGTTTTCAGTTTTGGCAGTGATGAGTCGGAATGGATGATGTTGGGGCTTAATTACTGTGCAGTGACTGCTCAGCTTCTGATGTCAGCTGAATGCAAGCATTGCAGCTCAAGGACACATATAGCCAGTTAAAACATGCCATGTTAGCGCAACTCTGTCTTGCTGTCCATCAGTTCTGCATAGGTGGCTGCTCCCATCACAGCTGACGCCGACCTTTTCCACTGCAGAGACGGGGCGCACTTAACAAGCTCAGTGGGCACATTAGACTCTATGTAACTGCAGTGTTGTGATTTGTGTGTGTGTGTGTGTATATGTGCTCTTTCAGGCTTCTTCACAGTTAGAAATGTTCACATTTTACTCTACAAAAAGTAAATGCTTCACTTGTGAATTCTTTCTGAAGCCAACAAGTCACTAAATGACACTAGAAAACTTTTCATTGACAGTCATCACACCCACGCTGAACCTCGGCGTGGTGACCTTAAAGTCAGTGACCGCGGTGCGGTTTATCTATTTCCCCACACAACCATCTCAGGGTTTGCAGAGAGTGGTGTGAATATCCAGTGTCAGTTTACTGGGCAAAAATACAGAGGTAGCTTCAGGAAGGCTACAGTAACTGAAATAACCCTTCGTTACATACAAAGATACACAGAAGAGCCTCTCTGACTTCACAATGTGTCGAAGCTTGAAGCAGATAGGCTGCAAGCAGCACACGACTGCACTGGGAGCCACTCCTGTGCGCTAAGAACAAACTGAGCCTACAATTCATAAAGGCTTAAAACTGGACAATAGAAGGCTGGAAATCACAGCCTGATCTGAAAAGTTTAAAATTTCTGCTGCAAAATACAGACGGCACGGTCAATCAATGCTTCAGGGTGCTGCTGGTGTTATTTTCTTGGCACATTTTAGGCCCCTTAGTACCAAGTGAGCATCATTTGAACAGCACAGCCTACCTGAGTATTGCTGCCTGCAGAACACCATGTCACAAAGCTCAAACCTGTTGAGCACGACTGAGTTCACTGCATTCAAACGGCCTCCACAGTCATGAGATCTCAGTCCAATCAAGCACCTTTGGGGGAGATTTGCATCTTGGACATGCATCAGCAAGGGTCAAAAACTCATCTCTCTTGCTTAATCGGTCATGAATTAAAAGCAGGCGCATCTCACCATTTGTAGCATGTACTTAATGGAAGTGGCCAGTGAGTGTAGCCGTGAGGATGTACATCAGTCACTGGACTGTCTCAACCACTTTCATGATCATTTTTAATCAAATTATCTGGCATAAGCAGTTTTGACACACAGCCTTTTAGAAGAGAATCAACCATTAAGTCAAACTTTGTGGATATTGGCCTGGTCAGTTTGATCCGCTCTGCTGATCAGTTTCAGGTGCTTGCATTGATGAAACAGCAGGAGCACTAGTGGGGCTCAGAATGAATTTTTAAAAACAGCCTGCATCACCTCATTCTTGAGTTTGTGAACACACTAAGTTGAAAGGTGGCCGGCTGCCAGCCCAGCAGGGTAACTACAATAACCCAGCAGCCACTTCAGGCCGACTGGTTTAAAATAAAACAAACACAACGCTGTTATTAGTTTTGCTTTTATTGTACAACTCTGCAGAACAGTACAGATGGTGAAAGTCAATGTAGCAGAGACATCGTTTGTAGGCCGGGACTTTAAGCAGTCTCTTCCTTGGCGATGCGGTCTTTCTTGAGTGGTCCCTGTGGAAGAGAGAAGAATCCGTCAGTCGTATGAAAGTACTTAATAGTCTTCCTGTTGGCTCAGAGCAGACGTGTTCCCAGAGAGTGAACAGGGAGCGAGCACAGAGAGGCACTGCTCCCCTGCCTCACTGGAGGTCACTGTGGCACTGGAATGGAACCCAGAGTTCATACTGAGGACTGAACCAGGTTACGAACAGTGCAGGATAACAAACTAATGACAAGTCTGCAGCGTTGTGAGCAGTTTATTTTCGGGGGTCAGTGTCTTTAAAGGGGAATTGTTTTTGTTTTATGCAACTCTGATCAAAATAATCACACATCCAGGCATATCAGCTTTATCCCATCCCATCTGAAACTAGCCATTTTAACTCCTACTTTCAGATTGGCTACATGTTGCAGAAAAGGCCTGAAAATCCAATATGGCACAAACCACCAGCTTGAAATGACATATGCACAAATCTCATGTTCATTGTGAACACTGCAGAACAAAATACTAACGATACAGAATAGAGAACAAAGTCTTACCATGAAAGCCTTCTTCTCCTCCACAGTCTGGAAGCGACCGTGACCGAACTTCGAGGTGGTGTCGATGAATTTGAGGTCGATCTTCTCCAAAGCACGACGGCTTGTCTGCACCAGCAGAGACTGCACAGGGGGAGAGCGAGACTCAATTTAAGTCTTAAGGGTCAATTCCGTATATTCATTTAGCCTAAAAAGGCTTTCATATCCCAACTTAAAGCACACAATCAGTGAGCCAAACCACTGAAACTCATGAGCTGCAGGTTTTAACTTCATCCAAACAAAAATGGTTGATCACCACTTCACTTTATTCTCACCTTGCGCAGAGTCAGCACTCTCTTCTTGGTCCCCACAACACAGCCCTTCACCATGACAAAGTCATTCCTCACCTCTCCATAATGGACGAATCCACCCTGTAAGTAAAACAAAGTCGATCACACCTTCTTCGAGGCCGGAGCGCTGACAGACACCAAGTGCAGCAGTGCCAAAGCTTCTTACCATGGGGTTGATGCTCTTGTTGGACAGATCGTACTCTGTGGAGGCATTGTTCTTCACCAGCTTTCCATCCTTCTGGTGGTAGCCCTGACCAATCTTGTAGATCTTCTTGTTGATCTCCGTGCGGTGGTGGTAACCCTTCTGACCAGCACGGGCCACAGAGAAGGCCACGCGGGCAGGATGCCAGGCACCGATACAGGCCACCTTACGCAGACCACGATGGGTTTTGCGAGGGAGCTTCTTTGTGTGCCAACGGCTGGTGACGCCTATGAGACGACACATTTGTTTAGAGTTTAGATACATTTAGATGAACGAATGACGCTGTGAGAAACCGTCAGAGGATCTTACCCTTGTATCCGTGACCCTTAGTGACACCAATGACATCAATCATCTCATCCTGGGTGAAAACGGAGTTTACAACCACAGCCTGCTCCAGCTTCTCACGGGCCCAGTCCACCTTATCAGAGATGGTGCCGCCGTTCAGCTGAACCTCCATGAGGTGAGCCTTCTTCTGCCTCAGGGGCAGCAGACGCATCTGCAAAGAAAAACTCAAGTCAGGACAGAAAATGCACACAACAATGTTCAAATGCATAAGGATAATTTTAGCCATGTAGTCTCAGAAGGAAGGCAGCATGGAAAATATCCTCACAAATTTCGGGCGCCATGCCTGACGCAAGTTCCGTGGTCTCATCACTGACAGACATGCAGAAAAATGAACAGAATAATCAAGGGCATTAAACCAACCTGTGTGTGGCAAATGACGCGGACGACCTGGCAGTACTTCTTCATGGCAGCAAAGTCTTTTTCCAGCTGCTTCTTGCCTTCCTCATCCTGCCATTTCTTGCAGTATTTGGTGAAAGCCTTCTTCTTGGACTTGTACCTGAGAGCATGAAGAACGCAGGGGTTGGCACAGGTCCTTCATAACCCCAAAGGGGCTAGCGGAAGAACACAGTGCATAGCTGCTTGCCCTCCCTCCGTTTGGATAGGAGGGCTGTGTCAGCTAGTGAGGATTTCGGCTCATGGCACAGTTTCTAAGAAGCACTTTCCACTGGCCAGAGGAGCCCGGAGCTCATCAGGGCACACGGCACCTGAGCGGAGCTGCCACAGGGGGCCACCGTGATGTTAGACTCGCTCAGTGAAAACGCAGCAACTCAGATTTCCACCAGCTACTAACATCTGCTTCAGACACTGATGTTTCATTTTGTCTCAACTCACCAGTTCTTGTAGAAGCGACGCTTGCACTCGTCACTCATGTGCTCGGCGAAGACTGTCTTGAAGGACCGCAGACCGCGGGGGGTGTTGACGTAACCAACAACGCCGACTACAATCATGGGAGGCGTCTCCACAACCGTTACTGCCTCAACCACTTCCTTCTTGTTCACCTCTGCAGGAGATGAGAAAAATTAAACTTAAATTTCAACTTTTCATTAGCTACACTTGCTTATTCTCGTGGTAGAGACTGCACTCAGTACTCGACATTCAGCAAGGGGCTGTAAACCCATTATGTCCGCCCGTCGAGGGAATCATCACAGGCAGATCACCACAACTAAAGCTAGACCTTTTTCACTGCAGGCATGGCTCCGGAACCTTTCACAAATCAAGAGTCAAATGAGAATAATGGCCAAATAAAATTAAGTTGTGTACTGCTATCCAGCTGTGAAATACTCCCTGAAACAGTTTGATATTTTTGGCGACGTAAAAATCTGGATTTGGGGCCACTGGTCTGATTTAGTTTATTTTATTTTAAGGCATTTACTTTTTTTTAAATTTATGATATTTGTACACACTCCTTTTAACCTAAAGTTAGCTATTGTATCACATATGAAAATCATTTTAAATTGACCTATATCACTGTCATTTTTTTCCTTTACTATACATTAGTAACTGCATGCACATTTTTACATTGCCAAACAAACAGTCCTTCATTGATGGAACTATCATATTCTTCAAAATTCCAGTAAATAAAAGCATTCACACACATTGTGGCTGGAAATGCAAGAATAAAATGTCTAATAATGACAGCTTTTATTAAGTGTACCACAGTCATTATTACCAAAGGGCCAAGCAGGACGACCTGAATTATCGTGCATTTACCTGCACCTGGCTCGCCTGCAGACAGAAGCTCAAGCAGCTGCTTTGAAAAAGGTCTGATCACCAACTTTAAACATATCTGTTTTTAAGTCCAAAAGTTTTGCTGTATTGCGGTAGACTTCGTGCACTCACTTGAGCCAGGTCTGTCCACCTCACGGACGATGTGAGTCATGCCAGCCTTGTAGCCCAGGAAGGCAGTGAGATGTACGGGCTTGCTGGGGTCATCCTTGGGGAAGCTCTTGACCTTACCGCGGTGACGACGACTCCTCTTGCGGGGCAGGAAGCCCAGGGATCCGTGTCGCGGAGCCGAAAACTTACGGTGGGACTGCCAAGAAAAAAACGAAACAAAGACACAAAGTTTATTCTCGTGTTTCCCAGACATGCTGATTGTTGCACACACCGTTTTAAATACGCAAAATCGTTGCATTTTCGTATTTATCGCCCCATTAGTGGCGTGCTAGCTTAGCTAACCACCTTTAGCACATTGCACGGTGCGGCTGTCAAAACGGAGACAACAAAATAGAAATAAGACTAGCTTAAAAAATAAACATTACCCGCAAGCTACAAAGACAAGGCTGCTTAAAACTGAACTAGTCATTCAAAAACAGTACTTCAAAACAGACAGCGGCCTATTTAAATCAGCCATTTTGGACCTCGAGTTGCCGGTATGATCAGCATGTATCCCAAAATCTTGATTGGGGACTAAAATTGCAGTGAAAAATACTCAAGAGCTTAATAAAACCTACTATGAAATCAATCTGAGTTTCTTAAACATGGAAAATGTGTTGGATGCTTCAGATAACAAATGGATTGCCGCCCAGAATACAATCAGCATTAAGAGAAAACTCACCATTTCGTCTCCAATCCGGTTGAAAGAGGCCCACCGATGGGCAAACTGTCCATATATACCAAAGCAAATATCGCGGGAGTCAGCGAGAGTTTCCTCAAAGAAGCTCCACCCCTGGTCGGTAGCGAACGTCTGTAGTAAAATAAACAACCACTAGATGCCGCTGTTTGCTTTTACAATATAGATGCGTTATGTCCATACACAATATAAAACGCCATTTATTATAATCTTTTATACTTAAGCGATGAGGGAAACTGCCAAGAAGGCCTTTGGTGTATCCTCTGAATAACTGAATAACAAGAATAGCTGCTGTTCAGTATCTATTAATATTCCAACCGCAAAGTTAAGCTTAAAGGTGTTCCTTTTGAAGCAGCTTATTTTTTTGGTCAGCACTCTCTCAGTCCATGGTGATGTAAAACCAGTGTTCCAGCTCATGGCAGGGTGCCAAGAGAGGCACTGTGGTACTGCAGGAGGAGAGAAGTTTGTGAAGGTTGTGCAGGACACGAATGAAGACAGCGAGACAGCGGTGAGGTGGGCAGTAGCAGTGACAGATGAGTTCAAGGTGGGTGTGTGACTACATGAGGAATCTGCTGAGCCGCTTCTTGTTTGTGTTGGACAGGTTAACACAGTGGGCAGGGTGGTGTGGGTGGAGACGGGTGTCAGGGGTGATTTGTGACAAAAAAAATAGCAGCTTAAGTGAAAGAGAAGGTCAAGAAGATGGTAATGAGACCTGCTATAATGTGTGGTTTGGTGACACTAATAAAAAGACAGGAGACTGAGATGAAGATCAGATTTGACCATACTGATTAGAAATGAGCTGATCAGAGGGAAAACTCAGGTTGTGCATTTTGGAGACAAAGTTAAAGGCAAGGTGCAGAGGAGGGTAGTGGATATTGAACATGGAGCTGAGGAAGACCACAGAGAAGATTCATGGATGTAGTAGAGGAGGATGTTAGAGAAAGGGTGAGCTCGGGGTGGAAGGTCCACTGTGGTGACCCATGAATATTGTCCCATATCAGAATGTGTGCTCATTGGGTAATAAATACCAATGTACCAGCATAACTAATGTACAAGTGAAATTTTATTAAACAATAGTGGTCATTTACAATACTACATCATAGGAAATAAGTCAAAGATCAAGCTGTCTTAGCATTTCATACTATTTCACTCATACAAAAAAAAAAGCACACAAAGGACACACATTTACATTACCTTTCAATTTAAGGCAGGAAGATTGTTTCATGACCCAGTGTCCTATCAAGTTACCATCTTTTGTTCATTGTGGATAACAGGCTGAAACACTTCCTGACCAGAGATTTCCTCCTTGTTGTTATTGCTTTTTGTTGCACGTCTCCCCAAATTTCTTGGGGGTACCTGTGTGATTTTCAAAAAGTTTGCTGCAGTGGTTTTCACAGAAAATTGAGTAATATAATTGGAATAATCACACTATATATATATATATATATATTCCAATAAGGCTTGCTTTAATTTAGCCAAACTAATTTAAGGTTATCCTCAAAAACTCACAGTATGGCTTTTTTTGAACTCCAACAACAAAAAAACCTGGAGTTGTTCTTTGTGATTTCATTTCACAGCACTTGTTTTCCATCGATCCAGCATACAAACAATATTTATTTATTTATTATCTACACAGCAGATAAATGTCAAAATTGCCATGCTTTACTCTGACAGGAGCTCTGTAATCAACAGGTCTGGACATGCCATGCAGTTCGTCATGTGATGCAAAGTGTAGGAAAAGACACATTTTCCTTTAACCTGGCCAGGATGCAGCCTTTAGGACAGTTTCCCACCACTGTCCTGGACAGCAGGTGAGTAGGTTCAGGGGTCTCCATTCAGATTTACTCTCCATTTCCTCCATTTCATTGGAAAATGAAAATACAATAAGAGTACAATAGTTTGGTACAAGTTGCTTTATATTAGCACTAAAACTTTCTAAACTTCACTTGAACAAGCACACAAAGTCTGTGGTCCCTGCCTGGGATGCAGGCTAATTATTGTGTCCAGGGGTGAGGAGGGGCTGGATTTGGGGTAAAGAGATCCTGCAGATCGCCTGAATCCTCAGGCGTGTCCTGATTCAATCTCTGCATGTTCTGCTGTGACAAACAACCCGCAGCAGACCCACAGCCTTCACAATGCCAGCCGCTCTCGATCAAGGTTCACCTTTTGGAAGAAGGCCTTTCCAAACTCATAGCTGCTTATCATAACAGCGCAGGCTGGGGCCACTTTGATCACCCTGGGCATGAAACCTTAAAAAAATTAACATGTTATATTTACGCAAAGCAGACAAACATTGTAAATTTTAGTTGCCATTAGCTAGCATAAATGTGTACCTGCAAAAAGGCCCCTGTAGCCCAACTCGGCCCATATTTCCTTCATAATGTGCCAGGTGGACGAGGTTTTCTTTAAGGAAACTAGAAGGTATAAGAAGATCAGTCAGCACACGTCACTATTTAACAGCCCTACATCATGAACACATGCTATGCACAGACCTCCAGAAGTGTCCATCTCTCCCAGCTGGATCTGTCTGCGAGTCTTCACTACGTCAAAGGGCAGCGTCAGGATTGCAGCGATCTGAACACAATGACGGACATGAAGACTCAGAAACTGGACTGTATGTATGATGGCCGAGTGCCAACTTAGCTCAGGGCCCCACAGGAACAGTTCATTTGTTTACTAAACACTAAGAGACATCCCCAAATCCTCTTTTGGAGTTATAAAACTACTGCCGGGAATTACTCAAGGGTCATCAGTGTTTCACATTCTGTGAAGGTACTTTTTACATTTTGCTTTGCAGTGTTTCAGATTTTTTGTGAAATTTCTGCACAATCAGTCCAAAAAAAGAAGCTGCAGAGCATAAAAAGCCTCTAAATGCCTACTTCACTTTGACTGAAATACGTTACTTCAAAGGATGGTGGTTTATCTTTGTAACTATTTTTGTGCCAGCTGTTAGCGTGGCGGTGGTTGCATTTCTTCACACCGGCCATCATGAGAAAATGTAAAAGTTTAACAGAGTGCTGAGACTGAAATACACAGTAGTTCCTTTTTCATGCATTGAAGTGGCTTCAATGTCTCAGTGTGGCACTGAGACTTTTGGGTGTTATCTGCACTTGAAGGACAATCGTTTGTCAGAAATTGTGCAATTATTGCTCAAGAAACATCACAGTTTGAATGTGTGACCAACATCGGCCTGATTCTCTCAACCTATCCAAAGCACTCATCGCTCGGAGTTCAAGCAGAAACTAAACCTGTTATGTTATCAGGGCAGGTATCGGGTATCCTGGAGTTTAACAGCCGTAACAAAGAGCAGCTGTGTGTGCCATCACGAGTGTACTCACAGCTCCAGAGACGGCTCCTGCAGTAAAGCTGATGGAGAAGTTGGCCTGTGGAACTCCGGACTGCTCACAAAGATGGGCCTTCACCATTTCATAGTTAAACCAGTACAAAGCTGCAAAGACAGAGATTGGTCATTTGTTACTTTTGAGTCAAACTACTGTCCTCTTCAGCTGCCCTTCTGTTGATTCGTCCATTTTACAGTACATTTACAAAATCTCTGAAATTAAACACATGAGGTGAGTCAGTCAGTGACACACTGCACTGGAGATTTATGAAAGTCAGAAGTTCTCTGTGCCCCAATTACCAGGCCAAAGAGCAGCAAAAATTGATGTTTTTACTTCCTCCTTTTTGAAACTGTTAAATGAAGTGGAAATGGAAGCCTTACAGTCAACAAACACACACACCAAATCTAATCTGCAATTCAGATTTGATGCTGCAAATATGAAGCACAACAATGCTACACACCCATGTTGGTGCCAGTGGGCCTCTATAAGAGGAAGAAGGTTTCCAAGGTGGAAATGATTGGAGGCCACTCTTCTTGACTAAATCAAGGGTTTAAGGAACAATGCGCTTCTCGCTCGTCAAATCCGTGAAGCTAATTTGTGATTTATGGCACGGAGGAGTACAAATAAAGGCCTGGCACTTCTCTCACAAACTTTTTCCTTTGTGATACAAATGTATCTCTGTATGTAAATACACACTGTAAACACACTCTGTATGAAACGTGCATGGTTTGCCTGAAATGGGGAATTTTATAGTATAAAAAGTGATCTGAAGCTGCTCCTTCACTGTTCATCCATATGCTTGGATTATTTTCTAAACAGCATGATTAGAAGGCTTCTAGAAGAGTTTCAGGGATGAAAACATAACAGAAAAGTCATGTTTTAATTAAAAAAAGAAGACTGTTTAGCGCATACGGAAGCTATTAAATAAAAGGATGAGTGAAATATGCAGCAGGAGTGGTTAGAAAGGTTTGACATATTTTTCCACCGTAGGTGTAATCAACATGACGTGCTCTCACCTGAAAAGGGCACATCTCTGAGGACAGTGGGTCCCCAGCCCCTCCACAGAGACAGCAGGCCATCCTGGGCCACAGCAGAGCGCATACACGTCTGCAGCTCGCTGTAGGACAGCTGACAGGACTGCATCTTGGTCCTGACCAGCTCCAGAGGGCTGATCACTGTCACGGCCCCCACTGCAACACAGACACACGTTTCACTTAAATGGCACTGTTGGCACAGCACAGCTGGGACTTTAGTGTGGGAGTTCGTTCATGCACTAACATCTGGCAAGAGCCCCAGCAACAAGAGGGATGTGGCTCCCCTGAAGACCCACACCGAATCTCAAGAAGTCCCTCAGCTGGTCGTAGCAGGTGAAGTAAATGACAGTGGCAGGTACTGCCATAACCCTGTCAACATAAAACAACAAAGGTTTCACACACAGAAGCGCTATATATTATGGGCCATATCAACAGAAAGTCTTCATATCAAATAATATACAAATTTGTTACTAGAGTGAGGCTGATGTGTCAGTAAACACATTGCAGCAGCCAGTTCTTAAATATTTTAATGAATCTAAAAAAGGCATTATCTAAGAAAATATTCCTCTGAATGCTTCACTCTTGAATAATCGCTGGCTATTCTGTAACTGAATATTTAACAAGTTTTTCCAGATGTCACTCACAGAGTTGGTGGTAGCCCACTCCACAGAGACCGGAGTCCTTCATGGCGAGTGATTTTCACAAAAGCATCCTGTGGCACAAACAAACAAAAAAAGAGAGACATCTTATTTAATTTTATATGTAAGCAGCAAAGGCAAAAGTAAAGCTGCTGATGCATGAATACTCACAAGAGTCCCGCTGAAATGTGTTGGGTTTTTGTACCAGCTGGTGCAACTGGTTCCATTCTGACAAACATAGATGTGATCCATGAGCCCGTTACAATACATGAAACACTTCCCTGTGAGGGAGAACATGAGGCGGTCAGAGGAAGAGAAGACAGCACTCAAATAATCAGCTAATTAAACTAAATAACACAAAGCTGCAAGTGTTTAGTAAACCGAGTCGCAAACCTTCACAGAGAAGGAAAAAGGTCATTAATAATACAGGCATGGGCAATGACCGCAGAGCCACTCGTTAGATAACATTAGGCCGTCCTTGCTGCTCTTTACTCCGCTTGTTTATTTAGACTGAGAATTACTGATTACTGAGAAAACTTTATTTGAAAGTCTAAAAAAGGGGCAGAAATCACGTGAATTTATTTGCAAAGGCAGCTTTCTGTTTTCACTTCCAGTCGATATTTGCTATTAAAGCACGAAGCCTGGTGCACAAAGCTACATCCGACCAGCGGGGTCAAATACTCACACTTGGAACGGCGTGAGACACCATCCCACGGAGCAGACAACCCCGCTGAAGCTACAGAGCACACACAGAGGGCAGGTTTAGTGGGGTTTGTGTTCAAAGCAAAGCATCAAGGTGAAATGTGTTAAAAGCAAACTCAGTGTTCCACTACTTGTTCAGTTTAAAACCACAGAGAAAAAAAAAAATCCTACCTTGGTGGAACGGTGTCTGCTGAGCCTGCAGCCTGATTTTCACAACATCCAGTGGTGTGACTGTAAACACAAAAATGAATTATCAGAACCACACCGGCCAATCAGGTGCCAGTTTTAAGACACTGCTGTCAGCTACAAGTCTTTGTCTCTTTCTCACCAAACAGAGATGTGAGGAGGGCTCCAGTGCCAGAGGCCAGCATCTGCTGCACCGGAGAGATCGCAGCCGTGGGGCCGCTGACGCCCCGCTCGCCCATCCTGCCCACCTGTCAAGACCAAGAGAAACAGCATGTCACAGTGAGGAGTCAACCACATTAATACAATAGAAGTTTAAGACAGTATTTTAAAATAAAAATTATCTCTGGCCAGAAGAAATGTATTGCAGTTACTGATATTACAGGGGTACCAGGAGTATTATCCAATGGCAGGAAAAGCATAACAAAAAGAAAGAGGCAGCCACACAAAATGATGATGTTAGCCATTTTCTTTTAGCTTCATATTCTGGACTGGTAAACTTGAAATCAGGAAGCAAACGTGTGTCACCACTCACAAAAGCAGCCGGTCCAGACTAAAGCAAAATCTCTCAGTTGTATTAACATTAGTGTTCCCAAAAGCCTCTATTTCATGGATCTTAAAAAGCTGAGCAGGATTTTAGAACAAAAGCTGCTAAGTGAGGCTAGAGGTCAGTACACTCACCCAAATTAAAAAACTGTATTCTGGAAGCAAAGATTAAAAACTAAACTAGAAATGAGGAAAATACAACTAAACTCACAAAATGAACTAAAACAAAAATTAAAAAGCTACAGGAAGTGCCTTCAGCTGGTCAAAACTGCAACACTCCAAGCATAAGCACACATTGCTTCGCTTACTGAGTCAATCCGGGATGCAACTAGTGATCATTTTCACTGTCAATGCATCGTTATTTTATCAAATAATTCATTAGTTCTGAGGTCTATAAAAAGTCTGAAAATGCTGAAAACTGATGCATGTTAAAAATGTACTGATCAATAATGGAAAACTTGAGATTAATTTAATAGTTAACATCTAACCTGTTGCTGTTTTATTCCAGAATCAAAAGTGCTCTATTTATACTGCAATACTTACCTTGAACTTTTTAACTCTTACCCTACTGAGTACACTTAATCAGAAGGAAAAACATCACATAAAACTAGAAAAAGCATTTCCTGAAGAAAACGCTACTATGAATGCTTGCAGCTGAAAGATCAGAGCTGAAATGCTAAGAAATGCTGAAATGGCAAAAAAAATGCTTTGAAGCACTTACATGCTCCACAATTCACTTTGAAGTATCATCAGCCAATCAGAATGCCCCTACACGCTTTGATATGCCAACTGAAAATGCAGGCACTCTGTGGCAGAGCCCTGTTGAATTTGCCTCGGCGCACCTGTCGAACAAATGCTTATAAATCAAAAACCGTAGCTCCTATCAAAATAACTTTTGAACTGTGAGTGCCACAAGGACCGGCTCTAAACAGTGGTGTCATTTTTATTTTCCTGTGTTCACAAATGAAGTAATGGGAGCAGTTTCAAAAAGGGGCTCGTTTTGGGTTCTGAGAAAATCAGCTCTCGAAAATTACTATAGAGGCGGATGGAGGAGGAGGAGGAGGGTACTGTCTCTGCTTGAACCCTCACAGTTTAAAAAGTTTACATTTGTCAGAGTTGAGCAACACATTGTTTGAAAGTAGAGAACCGGCTCAAGCATTCACAGAATAAACTAGAACTAAAAGTTTTTAAACAATAGAAACTTAAGTTGAAAGTTATTGAATAAACCCATATGCAAAATTCAAAACTACAATAACGCTTGTGTGTGAGGACCGAACTTCAGATAATAGAATTGTACTTTTGTAACTAAACTTCAGAGCTGTTTCAGTTTTACTCCTCACTATCTCCTTTTTATGTAAAACTGTAGTGAAGGAGTGTCGGAGGACCAGTAACCATACACTGAGTATGCAGATAAGTCTGTGCCCGGTTAGATCAGCATGCTCAATGAGGGATTCCTGCTCCTGAGAGCCTCCAAATTAGTGTCACTAAAACACAAATTCATATGAAAAAGAGCTTCATCAGGGAGGGTAAGTCTAGGTGGAGTTGTTAAAGCATTCTGATAGCTTATCTATATCAGGCATGCCTGCCTTTCTTGCCCACTCCTAGATGAGGGAGTGTGTCACAGGCACACACAACTATGTAGAAAATAGCATTAAAGAAAACCTGCATTACATTGTGAAAATTTCCTTACTGTGTGGCTGACCTATGCTACCCTGGCTGGTCCTATTACTGGAGTTATAGAGTTTAGACTGACAGGAATAGCCCTCAAAGTTAGTCTTTCCAATAAGCTTCTTTGCTGGCCAAGCGTCCTTCCACTGAGTGCCCAAAACAGACATGCAGCTCACCTCCTGTGTTTACATGAGAAGCTCTCTCCCTCTTTAATCTCAATTACACAACAATGCATGGAGAACTGCCACGTCTGAGTCCAGATAAATGTTTCACATATGCTGACAAGACATGCATTAATGTTACAAACTGCAGATTAGATGCTTAACTGCAAAAACTCTGCACAACACAACGGCCATAACATGACATCCTGTGCTGGTACACTGTGTTCTTTTCCTCATTTTGTTAGCTGACTTTATCGGTAACAAAACCAAATAATCGAAAGCCACTTTGATAAGAGGAGGAACAGCTAACAACTAAATATATAATAACTACAATAATAACTAAATATCACATTCACTAAAGCCTCTCTGAAATGCGCTGTCAGCCACCTGCGTTTCAGTGCACATTATCGGAGTAGCAACTAGCTAGCTAGCTAGCTAGCTAGCCGTTTACAAGCGACGTTTCTCACCAACACGTTAGCTGTCAGCGTCGCTGGGAAAAACACAGGTGTCTTCACCCATGTCAGTTAAGAGCTGCGCCATTCCGCCGTGGTTTGTCTTATTATTCGGGCGGGCCACAGCAGATAACCCGTAAACATCTTAGTGGAGTCAGCCTGGCTCGCTTTAGAGACACAAGGTACAAAATGCGCACGTACAGCGACGTGATAATCATGAACGCGCAGTCATGGGCGTGTCATAACCGCAGTAGGCCTGTGTGCATGTTTTTTTTAGTTTTTTTTTTTTGCGTACATGGTTCGTATATCAACGGAACATGAATCCGCTTGGCCTCGCCCCCTCGTTGACGTTGCTTTGGCTCCACCTGGTGGACACTTGGCTGCACTGCGCTGCCGCCGGTCATTACGCAGATGTAGACCGCGTTGACTGGGGATGGCCCGCTAATTCGACGTAACTGTGTGTCCGCCATATTGGTGAAGTCAAAGCTGCGCTGTGAACTAATACAAGTTAATTGACTGAAGTTCATAAAGCGCCTTTCTACAAAGTTATTTAAGTTAATGCGTTCATTTACACATTCAAATATGCACTAATATACACTAGGAAACTGTTAGGCACAAAAAACATAATTTTGTTTTCAAAATGTTAGAATGGCCAAATATGATCAAAAACAATTCGTCTGTCTTACCTGTGAAAGGTAATCCCACGTGATCCCGTTTTGACTGTAAAATGGTTCGATAAACCACACAGCACCAGAGTGCAGCATCTCTCTCGTGTTATGTGGGCCGCTTTAGCCTCCCCCAATATGGCGGCGACGTAGACATGCGAGTCAGCGCTCAATGCGGCGTCTAGGCAATGAAGCGTCTATTATTATATATTAAAAAGGAATTTAATAGAAGAGACCAGTGGTGGCGCTACAAGGTGTCCATTGAAATTAGGAACCACCTCTCCCTTCTCTCCCTCCCTCTCTCTCGGGGTGTGTTCCACACACTGCGGGCAATCACTTGTCACTTTGAGGCGAGATCCTTCTGAAACACCTGCTCACAGCAGCCTTCTGTTTTGTTTTCCACAAAGGTAAGCGCAGCAACAAAACCCCCCCCAAAAAACTTCTGTTAGTTGTATTTGCTTCATGCATCTGTGTTTTAGAAATAAGTTCTAACTTGCTGATCTCTATTTTATAATCCGCGTGCAGTATAAAGATCCAAACTGTCGCGTAACGTTCAGAATTTACTATGAGAAGGTAAGATAAAAAAAAAAATTAAGAAAGAAAGAAAGAAAGAAATCAAACGAAACTGAAAGCGAGCGGATTAATTTTAGATGATGGATTGCGTTTGATTTGCTTATTCGCTGCAAAATAATAATGATAAAAAGAAACATCTTAAAGAAAGCAGAAGATCACGAGGAAGAAGAAACAAACAAAAAAAAAAACACTTTTGTCCCAGACAGTATTTGAGTTCAGTGTTGAGACCCAGTTCATCATTTTCATTGGACATTTTCCCTGTAAAACTGGACCGGACAGCCGAGAGGAACAAAACTGGCGTGACTGTCGGAGTTACTTTTTAAACTTTCTGTCCTGATCTGATCACGAGTGTGTGCAGCATTTAATGTATAAATATAATTTCGCTTTCCATTTGCGTGCTTTCCCCCTTTCCCCTGCAGATGGAGAAGTGGGTTGTGATCTGCTGGGCCGTCCTGGCTCTGGTTGGTGCTGATGTGTGTCCAGATGGAGGGAGATGTGAAGACGGTGAAACCTGCTGCAACAGCCCGTCAAACGGCTACGGATGCTGCCCATATGAAAACGTAAGGCCCGGTGTGACTATGCCACCGTGCGTGGTGGAAATGGTGATCCTGAGAATTCAGTATTTGTTCTGTTTAATGCAACCGACTACTTTCTGCAGTAATGTGTAATTTCAGTGACACAAATCCACATTGTTCGAAAACACATGGATTTGGGTTTATGTTCTGCACTTGAACATTGTTTGGACAATTTAGCTGACACACACTAAACCCATGTAGAGTCATGTAGGGTAAAAACAGCTCAGCTTATTATCCATCAAGTATGTAAATGTATTAAAGTTTAAATAGATGTATAGCCTTCATGTGTTCATGGTAACTGAATCAAATCTTCTGTAAATATTTTTTTTTTTTCCAAAAGTGCAAAATTAAGGAATTACATCCTAATCTACTGGGCAAAGTTATTGCACACGTCGGCTCCAGTATGGATAAATTGTCCCTTTGTCTGTAGTTAAATGCGTATATGAGATAAATCTTCACTTGTCCTTTAAAATAAATATAATTAAGCAGTGATACTATTCATCCTCAGTAGTGTTTTACTACTTTTAAACACCAGATAAAAGCTAGGGCCACTTTCAGGCAGTGTGATAGCTGTTTCAAACTTTGGTAGTCAAAGTGTTTCTACTACTGCTGCCTCCTCAGGCTGAGTGCTGTGACGATCACATCCACTGCTGTCCTGCGGGCACAGTCTGTAATACAGCCTCATCTAGCTGTATGAATGCCACCGTGTCCATCCCCTGGGTGGAAAGAACATCCGCCGATCAACCCTCACTCTCCAAAGTAAGAGTCACAGCACATCAGTTGTTTTCTGTCATGAACACAGATTTAATAATTGGGCTGGATTAGCAGAAGTAATGCCCTTTCCCCACCCTCTCATCGCTCAGTCCTTCAGGATGATCAAGACGTACATGGGGGAAAGGGCATTACTTCTGCTAATCCAGCCCAATTATTAAATCTG
>VUQK01010120.1:10285-31542 GCA_015106715.1 Bujurquina vittata | reverse complement strand
GCGCTGTATTGATTACAGGCGTGCTTTACATATTGAAATTAGTAATTGCTAATTACACTCTGTTTTTTGGGGTGGGTTTTTTTGCATTACTCTGAAAATAAAAAGCATTTAATTTTTTTTTCTGACTTTTTTTTCATAATCATATTTTATTATGTTTATATGCCTACATTTTTAATTACTTCACACTCTCAGTAAATTTGTGTATAGCGCTGGATTCCTCAGGGCAGTATCTTTCATTAGAGCCCTCATTGATTACTGTATATTGAAGCAGTGAGGAGTTACAGCCATTTGAAGTTTACATTACAAAGGCTGAGTCACTGTGCCAAATGCTCTCCAAAAGGCACATGTGAGGTCACGCCTGGACATCTGCATAAAAAAACCTTTACAAAACAGTAGGTGTTTGAGCTATCTTGATAAAATTTGAAATCCATGACAAAAAGACTTCATTCTACAGCTTCATTATGTTTTCCAGTCGATACCTCCTACACTTGGTGTGTTATTACTTGAAAAAAAACAGGAAAAATCTAAACAAGGAAAAAATCGCCTAATTTTTCTGTGTTTAAAACTTCATAACTACATACTCATTACAGTTACAATATTTTTGACTGCACAAATGAAAAATAGAGCTTGATATCTTCACAAAGAGACCAAACTTTTGCATGTACTCCAAACAGTTTAGGAACAGCAGCTGATTTAATTTGGGTACGCTTTTTCAGGCCTTTTTGCTGATTTCAGAGCCGCCAGTTAAGGGGTTAAATATTTTAAAGATCATGCACACCTCACAAGCCAGTGAGGCAGACACTCCCCTACAGCCCCAGCAGGACGATGGCTCGCCCCCTCGCTGCAAAAAAAACTGCGCAGGAATGTCAAAAGCAGAGTCGGTCACATTGTAGATGCAGTAATTTACTATTTACCAAAAAGCAAAAGAGCTTGTTTGTTACTGCAATCTTAATCTTTTTGTTGCAGTATTGACTGACTTAATTTTACTTATAGTTTTAAGAGTATGTCAGTAGAATTTTACTGAGGACCTTTCAGCAGTGACCTTTTTGGACCGGCCTGGAGCCCCGTGATCCATCCATAATGCAGATGATGGTTGAGAGGAATGTGGCACACGAGCCCAAAGCACAGACCCGGCCTTGAAACAAGCCCGACCGGCAGAACTCAAAGTTTCCTCTGCTAACATCCCAGTGCCAAACATTGCAGGACCCCTTCAGAAATTTCATGTCCATGCACTAACGGTCACCTGAGTGGGATCCATAAAACAGTAAGCAATACTAGTTTTAATGTTGTGGCTGATCGGTGTTTATTATGTTATTTTAATTAAAGTCTTTCTTATGCCAATCTGTGTTTACAATGTCACTAATTACTAATTACATTAGGGGATTGTCGGAGCTGCCAGTGTCACAATTTCAGCTGTCTAGTTTAAAAACATGATTTGGAATGAACAAAGACAATTTGCAGAAGATGAGTCAGCAGACAAAGCCGCAGAGCGATAGATGTTTGCAGAGAACAACAAGCTGCAGCTCTGGCCTCTGTTGTCAGAGGCTGATGTGAGTGGAGGATTTTTCCTTATCTCTGAAAACATAAAATGCTTGTGTGTGTTTGTGCTGTCAGAGTTTGAGGATGCCAACTAAAATAGATCTGTCCTTATCTATATGTAACACTTTTCAAAAACGTAAATAAAAGCAAAAGATATGGATGTGGGGGGAAAAAAATCAGGTGCTGCTTATCTTTGAGAGATTTCAGTAGATGCGACTGAGAGACTGAGGGGAGGAAGTGTGTGTGTGCGTGTATGTGTGCGCGCTTGCATGCTAGTATTACTCCTGTTGTAGGGACTTAAATTCATCACATTTACTATTTAAAGACAAAGTGCAAGTTGTTTAAAGGTTAAGGTGAGGTCATATTTAGGTTTAGGCTAAGAGTTACTGTGGCAAGTACTGCTCATGGTTTGAGTGAGTGTGTGTCTCAAGAAAATGAATATAAGCCAAACGAATGTCCTCTGAAAAGATGGAAACTCGACTGTGTGTGTGTGTGTGTGTGTGTGTGTGTGTGTGTGTGTGTGTGTGTGTGTGTGTTTGAGTGATTTGGCTCAGCCTCATAAATCCTCGGGCTGTTCATCTTATCATCTGAGATTTGGCAGCTTCTCCCAGTTTGTGTATGCATATTTAGATATTAAAATGTGTGTGTGTGTGTGTGTGTGTGTGTGTGTGGGTCTTGGTATGTACTGGTGGTCTAAGTATGCTTGTACTGCCTTTTTTTTCTCTCAATCACACTCTTGTTCTTTTTCTATCTCAGACAGAGCCCTGTCTCATGCACTTGTGGTTTTCCTTGTTACTCTGTTATGGCCCAGTTCCTCTCTAATCATGTGACCAGCAGGTAAGTGAGTGGGAGAACTGCAGGTCTAATGATGCCAGAGGCCACTGCAGGCCCCGGGATGGAAGGGGCACTGCTCTGCTTTCCTTGGCCTCTTGAGAATCCTTCTGTCAGTAATTAAACAAACCCTGGTGTGTGTGTGTGTGTCTGTGGGTAGGGGCAGGCGGGGGTAGAGGGGGCTGGTAGTGGTGGACTGGCTTGTCGATCGATGCAGTGATTGGCAGTTAATGGCTTTTCCTGTTCTGCCTTGGTAACCCTGGCCTGATGGCTGTTGCTTCTGATCAGAGATGGCAGATGGTGTTTGATTTTCGTATATAAACCTCTGACTTTGTGGAGATGGCTTCATCATGTTTAATGATTTAAAAGTTAAGTTGAATACTGGGAATACTCCAATGCTGGCTCTCTCATTTAAAAAGCCCTAACCTCCCTTCCAGATGTAAAGACTGATCTCGCTTAACAACATGCACCACTCATGGTTAGAATTCTGCTATAAGCCACTCATTCCTTCAGTGATAAATTATCAGAACTGAATTCACAACACATATGCTTTCTCCATTTCATATCATGCACACATTTTAGTCTCTGGTCTCATTTTACAAAATACATCCTCACAGGCTGTTCACTCACACACTTATAATCTAATATGATGACTCAAAGAAATTCAAAAATCCTCTAAGATCAAAGATAATCCTCAATATCACAACGTCTATTACCAAATTATTCTGTCCTTTCACCCAACCAGTCAGTAATGACAGCATAGACTGGAAATCGAGCCTAAGAATAAGGAGAAAACGCTGTAAATGGAGGAAAATTGAATGATAAGCTCTATTTGATGTGTAAGAGAAGATTGTAAGAAAGTACAAACAGCAGGTCCCCAAATCTCTCTTTTTTTAAACATTAATCTCGTGTTCTGATGGGTTTACCATTATTTAGTTCCTCACTCCACCAAGTTCAACTGCTTAAAGCATAAGTTTATGGTTTAAGTCTGTTTAATGCCCCAAACCTCCAGACGTTTTGACATTTCAACTCCCACAAAAAACAAAACAAAGCAAAAAAAATAATAAAATGACACAGAAAAACCCCACCAATAACAACAAAAATAGAAATAAATAAATTATGGCTTGCTCGCGTCATTGCACAAAAAGTCAAACTCTAGTCTGTTACTCAGCTCTCAGTCACATAGGCCTTGAGATTGGTTGGCGAGCCCTTGCCATAGAACCATAGGGTGCTAGGGAAAAATGTGTATTTCTAGACTCGTTGTCAAGTGATGACTGGAGGTTGCTGAGTGAAATTGGTTGCAAAGGAGCATATGGTGCTGGACTAAAAAAAAACTCCTTACTTTAATTGCTAACAGATGGCTGTGCCCGTAGTCTGCATGAAAGATGCCAACTTGTCTGCAAACACTTGCCAACTTCTTAGTGAGGGGTTTTCACAGTTTCACATCTACATGGCAAGCAGATGATAAGTGTTTGCAAACAAGTCTGTGTCGTTCATGCAAACTGCTGGTGACAGCAACAATCTGCTAGTGGCCAAATCAATTAGGAGGAGGTTTTTGGTACAGCACCCTCTTTTTGACAAATTTCACGTACTGTAGCAGGCAGAAACCTCCAGCGATCACTCACCTTGCACATTTTCCCCTAGCATCTTGTAGAGGTATGCAGACCAGTCTCTAGGTCTGTGCGACTGAAGCCTTAAAGCATTAATTTGCTGGTATTTGTGTTTGACAATGCACCCATAGAGTTTATGGATGCAACATGCTAACCAAGTTTGCTAGCGTTTCCTAATAATGTAGCACATCACCCTCTTGTACACTGAGGCATCACACACCTAATGGGTGACATCCTGGTAGCTGTGTGTTTTATATACCATCTATGAAAAAATATGGAGGCTTTCTGATATATAGAGAAAGGAGTAAATTTGTTAGAAAAGAGAGAGTGTGTGTGTGTGATTATTAACGACAATGGTGTGTGTGTGAGTGCGTGCATGCGAGTGAGCGAGAGAGAGTGAAAGTGAAAGAGAGAGATTCAGGTCACACTGGGACTTACAACTGCAAAATTAATATGCCCTCACTCCTGAAACATCAACAAATAATAAAATACTTTGCTTTACATAACTTATTAAGATGCTCTCTCTCCCTCATGCTTTCAGCATGCAAATTAATACACTGATCATTTGAATAATCATTTGCATTCCAGATCTCACAATTTCATGTCCAAACTTTAACGGCTCCCAGAGTTCTCATTTTAACAGTAGCTGCACAGACAGTCCTTATGGTTCAAATTATTTTAACATGACTATTCCAACCTAACAAGCATAAATTAAGTAAATTCCTATTTTGTGACAGAGATAGGCCATCTGAAGGAAGGATCAGAGTTTGAATTATTCAGCAGGCCTTAATTTTAAGGGTGCTGTTGACTGTGGTGAAATTATTTAAATTAAAAAAAAGAGTTGTGGAGCTGGCAGTGAAGGATGATAGCATATGATCTGTGAGTTTAGGAGTTCAGTGGCTATGAGGACTTCCTCTTCTGTCTACATGTCTGAGAGATCTCAGAGAAAACGAGGCTCTGTAAATCCACGTGACACCGAGCTTTGCCAAGTAACAGAGAAGTGTGAGGGTGACCCAGAGGTTTGCCACATAAACGTAGCAGGGTGAGGTGAAGGTGAATAGGCAAGAGAGATGATATGCTGGGGTGGGGTTTAAAGGCATGGTAGTTAAACTTTTTTCCCCCCTCTCTGTCTATTCTGGGCATCAGTGTGTCATGAAGGAATGTGAGGGCCATAAAATATCAGTGCCCTTGAGAAGCTGAAGAGCATTCTTGTCCCCAACTCTTAAAGCTGTCTTTCTCTCTTTCACTCACTATCATTTTCCCCAACTCCCCACCCTTCCCTCTTATTTCAGAAGTAAGTTTAAAGTAGAACACAGGTGTAGAAGATGACACCCATGGGAGAGATAACGTTTGGGAAAATTCCTGGGATTAAAAAAAAAAAGCAAACTTTTTTCTAGTATCTTTCATCTGAGGCACTATGTTACTGCCTGAGTTTCAAAACTATGCCTTTGTCTCCTTTTGTGTCTGCACCCCCACACACCCATAGCTACCCCTTACATCACTACCTTGTAATTTCCATATAATAATTTAAACAGGGGATTCTATTCTCTGCTGCCTCTTTCGTTTTCATCCCATCATTTTATCCATCTTTTGTATTCGAGAATAAAAGCCATAATGAGAAAACAAGGTGCAAAATGATCTTTTCCAGAACCCCTAATAAAAACCGCATGACACCCTGGGCTGCACCGCTTAATTACAAAAGGATGAAATCTTTTCTTCTACATCTGGAGAAAACATTGTCTGCATAACACTGAGGGATTTACAGCTCCCAGTTCTAACCTTGGACTCCAGCACACAGCAATTAGGCAAAACATGGATGGACAACCAGTGCCATGAACTTCAGGGGGAGAGATGGCTATTCTCGTTTGGCCCAAGGGGAAAATCCCCCGAGGTCCCACAGTTTCAAATAAAAAACTGTAGTCCCAGGAAACTGGTGGATGGATTATTTTTTACTGAAGCCTCAGTAGCAGTCACAGAGAGGTGAAGCGGACCTTCTACTGCACTCAGTCCTCCACGTCACATTTTGTGCTACACAATCCACACAAAGTGTAGGAGCATCATCCCTGTGACCCATCAGAAATCCAAGTAATAAACTGCTGAAGTTCTGTAATCCAACAGTAATCAATGCATCACAAAATGGACCTTAGGGGACAATTTGTTAAGCCAAACAAACACAAAAGCAGTACATACTCTGTGCACTTAGGAGCAAAAGCTCCACAGTGAGAAAAGCTTGTGTCTCACAAGGAGCTGTCAAATAACGGTATGTTATGAAATGTATATAAATCAATATCAAGTATATAAAAAAATACTTACTTAATAATAACAGTGTATTTGGTAATCAAATGTGGTTTCTGACTCCAAAGCAGAAGGTTACAAAGTAAGGGAAATGTTACAACACAGTCCCATGACTCTGTCCTGCTGGCCAAACCCAAACAGAATGAGCAGACAGACACCAAACACGTCCCTGTGTGCTCATCCTGGCACCTAATTCCCCCTCCCTTCTTCTTGTTTCTCTTTAACCTACTTTAATGTACAGCTGCACTAAATACAGACCTCAAAACTGAGTAGTTTTGTGGCTCTGACCGCACGAAGGCCATTAATCTGGTGGCTAAGCTACTGATGTATTGATGGCAGAGAGTCAGTAAGCTTGCCTGCTTCGGTCTCTCCATCCCTTCAGCTTAGGAGTTACGGTGCAGAGATTCACAGGAGCCCTGGTGTGGTGCCGAAGAGCAGCGTTTACCCGTCGACTGACGCTGTTAGTCTTTCAGGCGCGGTGGCTATAGGCCACCTGATGCATTGACCAACTGGGCTTAAAGACCTTGAAGCCTGAACCTTGTTTGAGTCGAGCTATGAGCCACATAATATGTTTGCATACTCTAACAATACATCATTTACAAGGATATAAGCAGGAAATTCTGGTTTTTGAACCACACACACAGCAACATTAGAGAAAAAGAGATTCTATTAAACTGCTGTGTAGACTAGCACTTTTTTTTTTAAAAAATAGAAGAGAATGAAGATGAGCACTACTATTAAGGTTTTGTGGAAATTAGATGAACTGTGCAAATACATTCAGATTACTGCAGATGACTGATTACGAGAATAATATATAAAACTCCTTACTTCAAACTGGTGATCCATAGTAATATACTTATTTTGATATAGTGGTCAGTCTACATGGAGACTCATTTTACTGCAGTTTGACTACCAAATATATACATTCAAAGACACTGTAAAGGCTGTTGATTACATGGACTGATATGAGGTCATTTTGAAAACAAAATGCATACCATTGCTAAAGCAACCTTGAAGTTAGGTTTTGTGGAATTAGGAAAAAAGACAGAACCATGACTGACATGCCTGGAGTACTATCTTTACAAGATTGAAGCAGGCAGTGAGGTTCCAGTTAGTGCAGGAAAAAGGTTGTCTAAGATGTAAAAGCCCTCTCGATAACGTCTCCATCTCCCACAAACACTTTAAAGGAAGAACTTCATTTTACTCTTTGTCATAATTAAAAATCTAAAAACAAATTTAAGCCGGGAAAGCTTCATGGGCTTGGAGGCCAGACCTTTTGATTTAGTAAGCGAATCAATGTTAACAGTTCTGTAGCGAGGATCAAGACATTTCTAACAGACTAAGAGTTGGTTGTGAGAGGATGTGGAAGGAAGACAGCGGAGTTAGCTGAGGACTTTTCCCCCATGCTAGTTAAATAAAAAATATGAACATAAATAACCTTATGCAAATCCTCATTTCCACCGACTGTCTGTGATTTTTCTTTCTCTATTTGTGTGTGTAAAGAATTTTTCATGGTAGAATTGTGAAAAAGAAGAATAATCTGCAAAGTAAAAGAAACAACAGTAACTCCAATCTACACTTCATTCATTTCTGCTGATCAGGCAGGAGATATCCGGATGATATGTTGGATATGAGCAAGAATGTGCTCTAATGCTCTTGTCCAAAAACACAAACACAAAAAAATGACACAATGACAGAGAATCTCTAACTTTCAGCATACAATCAAACCCATAAAGAGCTAGACAGGAAATTGTCAAGGAGCACAGAGAATGTGTCTCTGTGTCTAAAAAGAAACCCAGGACAGAGCGCCTAGTTAATAATGCACTGGATTCTTAACTCTGGCAACTGTGGTTAAAAAGCTGAGAGCTGAGAAAAGTCTAGCCTCCCCTGTCAAAGCAGCTTTCTCCTTTCCCCCTTTTTGCTTTCACTCACTGTCACTGTGTAAGCCCCAGCAACACCCACAGTAGGGCCTGTGCACATACAATCAACACCACCAGCAGCAACAGCTGTGCCACGGGTCAAAGCCTGACCCTTTCTCTGGCCTTCTCAAGGGGTGGGAGCTAGAAGAGTTGTGAAATTTTTGCACACAGCCAAACACTAACCCCTAGTAGCCCCCCTTACATGCCTAACAGCCGCTCTCTTAAATCCACCCTGGTTCTCTGCGCTGTGCTGCTCCTTCCTTGTTTCACCCACCACTGAGTAAGTGAGACTTGTTTGAAGTAAGATGCAAGAGTTTAAGACCCTGCAGGTGACTCCTGAAACAAAGAGTGTAACTAGGGTTCTGGATCATAACAATGTTAACTGGGGAGTAAATAGAGGCAGGGGCCGACACAGAACTTCTCTATGAACTACTGAAAAGATACCTTTCATGTGCCCTATGGCATTTTAGATGACACGGTTGCTCTGTGTGTGCGTCTGCCTGTTCATCTGTCTGTTTTGTGTGTGCATTCACACACTTGTGCATGTGAAAGGAGAGAATGGGCTGTCTCCCAGGATGTGCAGTGAGCGCTTTATTAGAGTGGTAGTACCAGTAAATCAGAGCTCAGCTCTTCCTGGAACTGCTGCAACCTTTCCCACTGAGCACTATTACTGAACAATCATAGGCTAGCCATGATAATTAGCAGTGTATCTATGCTTCCAATCCTCCAGCACCCCCCACCCATTCTGTCTCTCTATCCACCTCCTACCAGTCCCCCTCCTAGAAATGTCTCAGTGGGTGTGTGGGTAAGGCGAGGCACCCACTCACCCAACTTTGTGGACATCTCACATTACCTGCTATAATTTGTCTTAATTTGGGTAGTCATATGCACAATCTTCAAAAAGGAACCCCCCCAAAAATATCAGACAGGTTTAGTAGACTGGGAGAGGTATATAATCATGTCAAGCCTGATCACCAACCAGGGAACTTAATAACAAGCTGAAAAAAACTTACCCAGAATGCCATGACAAGCCTTACGGTCCACTAGTGAGCACTTGGCTCAAGACCAAGTCAGCCGGACTACTGCACACATCCATAATCCATATCAGCATTATTTGATTGCAAAACTGCAATATCTTTCCAGATTTAGACTAAAAACCATAACCTATTTGTGGCTGTTCTCTAACTACATTCCAATGCATAGTCCAAGAAGACTCGAGTCAATCCTGGTAGCCTTGGTCATTAAGGGGGAGCGGTCATCATGGCTTGAATTCCCGCATCTGAGAAGCCAGTGCTTCTGCTGAGTAGGATCATCAGTGAAACACCTTAATGCCTTTTCATCTAACCACTAATCCCTTCATTTACATTACAGCCTCTTTTCCTCTATTATGTTTCATCGTGATTATTTGCTCTCTGCAGAGTGTGGAGATTTTCTTTCCTCAGTGTTCACTGATTCTTCTGGATTGCACTGAGGGGTAAAATAAGAGCTGTAACTCTATACAAGATACAGATGTTTTCTGTCCGTTAATGGGCAGAGCATACGCTCAAAAGCCGAGCTCTTAAAGGTAAGGCGTGGGACACTGCATGTGACTGGGTGTGTATGGCAGAAAGAGGGAGCCGAATTTTTCAACACTCTTGTGTGCTCAACAGGGAAGGAACAGAACAGGGGAAGGGATTTCAGGATTTACTTGGTTAAAGATTCCCCATCTGATAGTGACGGCACTTTCCCCCCTGTCTTTCCATGGCCAAGCGGCATCTGGAGTGGATTTTGTGCTAGCAGACACCGAGGAACATGATTACATTCGGCTAACTGCGCTCTAAACTGATTATGCATGTGCCAAGCTAATGGACTACATTTGCAAGAGGAAAAATAACATCCAATCAATCTCAATTACCGCCGATTGCACCGGCCCCCGAGACAAGGAAGGTAGCCAGCTAACCCCCCATGCTCCTCCCCTTTCCCCCAACCCTTGACTGGAAGCTGAGGCCTGTGGCTTGGCCTGGTTAGTCCCCACCCTTTCTGTCTGGCCAAAGCAGCCAGGGCCTGGAGCTGGATGAGTCTCTCACCTCTACGCTAAAACACAGTGAAGCCTCGAGGCCTGAGTAGAGCGCTTTACTCTAAAAACGTATCACATTAGCCAGCAGAGGGTTGTCTTCACTGCTTAGGCGTGACCATCCTGTGTGTAGATGGGTCACCATCGTGCTGTCATCAGAGCCACTAAAATCCCCATGATCCATGGGAAAAAGAGAAGGTAAAAGTTAGCTTCAGAACACTGTTGGCAGAACTCACAGACTTCAGAGTTGGTATCTCTCAATTGAGAGCGGAGTACACAGGGGGAAGAGAGCATCACCCCCCACTGTGTGGTGGTCTAGTGGTCAGGATGACTTGCTGGATCATTCTGTGGTCTTTTGGAACATTCCAATACATGGGGCGGTGGGGGTGATATTTTTAGAAAGCCCTAATATGGGCCGCATACCACAGACTCTCAAATTATCCCATCCAGCTTAGCCCTCAGTTTAAACCTTCCTTTTTAATTCCAGTAATTACAGGCTCCAATTTATATGGAGCTGTGCACACAAAGGGCCTGTTTAATGCAAACCAGTTTGATTTGGGTGAAGTGTCCCAAGCATCTCCCACATCTTAAAGCCTGTTTATGCTGACTTGATGATTTATTTTCACCCCAAAAAGGTTAAAAATGGTGCTATTTGCATCAGATTTCTTTGGGGAAGCATAAATGAATGGTGATTTTTCTTTTTTCGTCCATGCATAATATACCAAGTTGGTTTTGCAGGCTTTTGGGCAGTGTGGTTTTCTGCCTGTCAGTATCTCTACCAGGACAGTAAATCCAAAATGGTAAAAAAACTGACATTGTCAAGTGGGGAGCCAGTACAGTGAGAAAAAAACCCCCTTAAAACCATGTACTTGTCCGTTAATCACATCGATGAGTCATAAAATACTGTATTAATTCTTGTTGACTCGTGAATATCTATGTTGTTGAGTAGGGTCTGGGATGAGAAGAGCTTAAAAAGACCACTATGTTCCCCGGTTGAGAGAGCAGGTAATTTCTGGACAAATGCACACACTCGCAGTCAGAAGATCAATTGGTTTTAAGAAATATGGAGCCATCTTAAGAGGCTTAAGTCATAAAAAATGATCATGCCTGGATGTGTTGTACATATTTAATCCCCCACAGCCCGAACAGCCGTGTGACATATGTCTCTTCTGTCCTAAAAACTTGCACAGAAAAAGAGAGAAGGGTGAGTTTTTTTTTCCTTTTGCTTGTTGGGCTTAAACTAAAGTGGAAGCACAAAGATAATGTGGAATAAGCTGAACTCTATGCAGTAAAGCGAAACTTGTTTCTTTCCCCAAAAGGTGTGTGGAAGAGAGAAAGTAAGTCAGATCCTGTCTATTCTGGTCTAATGGGAGACTATTATTGGAATTCTGCCCGGTAAGTCCAGCAGCTAAGGTCAAGAGAGGAGTACCAAACACTGGCAAACACACACGCTAACTTAACAAATTCACAGATTATGTGCTTGCATTTATACATACAGTCTCTTAAAATGGGATCTATTCCTTTTTGGTAAGTATATGTACAATTTGACTTTATTATGGCAATCTCTGGAAGTCAGTTCGGGCTATGAGCACAGCGGCACTACCTACCTGCTGTTTAAACCTTCTGTTTGCAAGGAGCAGCCAATCAGAAGGAAGTCAGCTTAAAGTAGGTGGGGTCTTAAAAGGAAAGGGGGCTGCACCAAACCCCCTTAACATAAATAAGGATTAGTTTGAAGTTAATCAAAATAATTCTTGAATATAGTGCAAGAATATAGATATGAGGCAGGAAATGAATATAATGTGGTCTCTTTAAATACCTAATCTAAAAATATCCCCAAGAACTCTCTTGTCATGGTGCAAACCACAGACTGACAAACTAAACACCTCCTGACCTCTTAAACAGTTGCAGCAGAAACCCTGCTTTACACCTTCCCCTTTATGAAAAAATGAAACATGTCTTGATTTTGCTGTTATTTCAACACAAAGAACCTGTGAAAAGGAAATATGTCTGTCATGCCAGCGGCTCTGTCACAACATTCAGAATGCTGGATGGTTTTTTCAAATGGACAGGATTTTTGAAGAGGTTTAAAATGACCACTTCACCTTAGTTTTTAATGCGGTTAAAACAAACATGCTTGAAGTAGCACATTTTCCACATTCCTTTTAATGCCTCCATTAAATTAGATACAAATACACAACAGTCGAGCTACTGAGTTGTTCAACTAATCAAGCAAGGCTGAAGATGACTTACAAATAAGGGTAGCATCTTCTAGGAGGCAGAATTCGGTGCCATATGTTGCTGTATGTTGTGTGTGTAGTGCATGCTTACAGCAAGTATGTGTCATCAGCGTTGGCATGTGTTTTGTTATCTGCGTGCGTGTGTGCAGCTATGCCAGTTTGGGTTAAAGCACAGAGTGGCCGAAGCCGCAGACACACAGGATCGGTACCTAAGTGGAATCAGGCCTGTTAGATTTATGGCCATTTGTTCGGAGAGTGTTCATCCACTGGCTATTATGGAATGATTAGAGAAGAAGGTGAAGCTCCAAGTCCAGCAAAAATCAATACGGCTGTCGAGAACAATTCAGCCTTTCCCGCTCCAAGGAGTATTAGCACCAAACCTCTGTCTCCTAACACTTCTTCATTCGTCTCCAAGTGATTCAGGCCTAAGCTTCCAAACCAGCTATGCCTGCCATGTTCTTCTCATAGCAGTAGTGGAGCCCTGCTTTTATATGACAACAGGGAAGGCAACAAAGCTTTCATTCATGCCTTCAGAGTGCATCTAGTAATGCACTGTGCGTTGCACAGAAGTACTGAGTTAACCAGGAAATAAGGATTTGTTTTTAAATTTTTGCAAAACAAAGTTCAGAAGCTGAAAGGACATAACTGTCAAATATGACTCTCTCAGTTGTATAACACCTCAAAAAGAGAGGCAATGACATAATTATCAGTGGCGATTGTGTTGCATTAAATCTTCGCTAATGTGCATGCTCTTTCCCCATCTGTGTGCATCTATATAAATGATGTGACATGTTGTCTGGACAAGGCTAAATGGTGGGTTTGGTTAAAGAAAAAAAAAAAAAAAGCAAAAACAACAGGAATAGAAAAGAAACTTGTGGCTCACTGACCTTGTACAGTTTAAGGCTGGCCTCATGGCGGGAGTTGACAGTGTGCATCCTCAGCTTCTCCAGGCTGTTAGTGTAGTAGTCGCAGGCGTTGCATTTAAGGTGCACTGGATTACCTATGGCCACACATTTCAGGCGCCATTCGTTGCCTTTACCCCCTTCTTTGATGTGGGCTACAAGCTGGTACTTTTGTACATGCTTGTCTGTTTTGCAGTGCAACTGGAAGTTGGCCTTGAGCTGAGTAGTGTAGTGGCACAACTTGCACTGATGCGAGTCCCCGACGACAGCACGCCACTCCTCCTCCGGTAGACTGCGTTCAGCTCCCATATGCATGCCAAGCACATCCAGGTTGTCAGTGGTGAAGCGGTTGCACACAGCGCACTGAAAGAGCTTGAGAGAGGGATCTGTAGTTTGTGATAAACTTTCTCCCAGGGTCATCAGTTCTTCAGACACCAACTGCCCACCACCCAGCCGCACATCCATAGGGATTTCCCCACCTACTAGAACAAAGGAAACACACGAAGACAAACCAAAACAAAGAGTAGAGAAAGGTATCATTAGCTCAGACCTATTCAAAGCTTATACTCTAGAACACTGCATCTCAAGGAAATACATGCTTGAAAGAAAAAAAAAAAGCCTGATGGTATGATATTGTGTGGAGGATAATGCTCATTTTTGCTTGTCTCTAGCTAACAAATAGCTTTGAGCTAGAAAACAAGAGTGCCTGGACATTTCTACAAAAGCCTCACGATGCCAGAAAATGAACATACACATTTCACTGTTTGAACTGGTGCTCTTTCATGTCCTCAACTTTAAAAGCCATGAGGTCAACAGAAAAAGCAAGATGTTTTATAATTACAGCAAGGAGTTCCCAAGCACAAAATACTGTAAACCAACCCCACTGCCCTTGTTCACATAATGATACTTTTAAAAGAAAAATCCACTTCTTGGATTATTTTCCTCCTTTCTCTCCAGATTACCTCTAACACCTGACAGATTAAGTCTGCTTGGTACCGAGTCGAACGATGGTGAGAGTGGAAAAAAAAACACAGCAAGCACATATCTTATGACACCAACCACATAATTGATGTCTGTACAGTCTGGGAAAGCTGGCTTTAAAAATGAATTCTAAAAAAACGAGGTAAGAGCTGGTGTTTTTGCCTTTGCTTGCTGATCTTTAATCTTTCACTGCCCAGACTGAGCATGCAGGCTTGACCCTGCCTGGCTTTACACTAAATTAATTCCAGCAGCTCCTTTTTATTTATTGCTGCAGTATGCAGCCTGTTCGCGGACTTTTCTCCATTACCTGAGTTTTTATAGCCAGGAGAGGGAGACCTTTTAGAAACCCTGTGAAATCATTCACAGACTCAGCTCCCCAGTCATGGTTCTTTACATTCATCATACAAAAAACACAGATGCACACATATGTCATTATAGCCATCTTTTTTTCTTGCACCTTACACTTCCCCTTTCTACCTGGCTCTACCAACTAAATTATGATTGTATATAATCAGACAAATCCTTAGATTTCTTGGAATTTGTTTAATATAGGTTGTTTTATATTAAACCTATTGCACTGTTAAGAAGCTGAGATCACGTGAGGTCAGCATTTTGCTATAAACTTTATCTCTTTACAGTAAAAAAAAAAAAAATCCAGGATGAAAGCATAAATAAAGTGTACTTCTGTGGTTGTTTGGTTGGGGATCTCCTAGTGATGGTAGATTCTCTTACTGCACCTTGTGTATTATATGGTGCTGCTAATATCAGAGTGTTTGTGTATGATGGCATTAAGAGTTCCTCAAAGTGTGACCATGGATAATACCACTACAGTTTATGGGTTCAGACTGTGTAATTATTGCCTCTCTTGTAATATGCTTATTACAATTCACCTCACAGGAAAATGAACCAGATGGCAGAAGAAGGGGGGAAAAAAATTAGTCACAGCAATAAATTCTTGTTTGTGTCTTCAAACTGTTGACAGTTGAAACAAGTCTGTACAAACTGTGTGGTTGTAACTGGTCCTACAAACAGTTTGCTGGGCTGCTGAATTACCCTTGCTGAGGCCTCTAGCCTCCCTTCTTTGACCAAGATTAAATTTATAGCTGAAATTACTAACTTGGAAGAAACAGAGAACTCCAGTGGTGAAGTTCAGCAGCAGTTTGAAAATGAAAAAAAGCTAAGGCTGGTTGCTGTGGAAGGGGGGGGGGCATAGACTATACAAATTTGGCCCTCTAAATCACCTTGCATGGATATCAGACAGTGAATTTCAAAATTCTGTTAAATTATATCAATACTGTTATTTGAGTGCCCTGTAAAAGACTGTGTTTGTGCTTTCCGTTTGCTGCTTGGCACATTTATTGTAGGAAAAAAATATTTGGTATGCTGGCCTTGTATACTAGAACATTTTACTATTGCTGGTATTCACATATATTAGGGCAGCATGAGAGCAAGGCAGCTACTAAAATCAGTACAAACTAGTAATACGTCGAGTCTAGTCTAGTCTAGTCTAGTCTAGTATAGTATAATATAGTATAGTATAGTATAGTATAGTATAGTATAGTATAGTATAGTATAGTATAGTATAGTATAGTATAGTATAGAAGGGGATAGATGAAATATAGAAATTGCAGCTCATCATTTTATGTGTTGCTAATTTAATAACATTTTATATTAATGTCACATGTTCCTGTAAACTAATAAATTAGAAATCAAGATCAAGTTCAACTGAAAATATTCCAGATAAATATTTTTGTGTAGTCTTTTCATTATCTTTTTGTGGGGAAATACTTTTGAGAACAAAATAAGACATACCAAGTGCAGGGGCCAGGGCAGCCATGTTTGGATCCAGGTGAAAGCTCCCCATCAAGAACTGGGCCTCAGCTCCAGCTGGGTCGATCTTGAGGCTTGGTGGAAGGCTCATATTTTGGGTCAGATAATACTGGTAGAGCTCAGCTTCAGAGGGTGAAGGCATAGCACCCAAGCCAAGTCGTCCATGCTGCATCTGAGTCACATTCTGCTGGAGTAGCATCATGTTGTGCATGTGCTTTTCACTGGTCATGTGAATACGAAGGTTCCGTGCAACATTGGTCTCATAGTCACACACCTCACACCGCCAAGAAGGTTTGCTCTTCGGCTTGGTTGGGGAGGGGACCCCACAAGGTCCGGACATATGGGTGGAGGATTGTGAAGGATGGTGATGGGGAGGGTGATGGCTACTGGCCTGGGTGACTGACGGAACAGCCACCACTCCTCCTGGGTTATGTCCAAACACCTGGTCCTGCGCAGAACCAATGGAGCCTCCATTCTGCAGTGTCTGCATATTGTTCAGGTGCTTGTCTGACTGCATGTGGATGCTTAAGTTGCCCTTTGTGGTGGTGGAGTAGTTACACACCTACAAAATACAAGATAGTTTCTCTTGAACTGCAATGAAATTATACAGACATTAATTAAACATGCTTAGTTGCCACCTAACATGCAACCAGATCAACAAAAGGTTACCTACATACCTCACACCGGAAAGGCTTGTATCCACAAGTATAGCTTTCTCCACGAGCCAGACGAGGGTGACTCTGGCCACTGCTGCAGTATACACAAGAGCCGCCTGAGTCCGGGTGCTTCTCTTTCATGTGGGCCTCCAGAGTCTGCTGGTACTTGTAATGCCAGTTGCATTTGGGACACTTAAGTGTCTTGCATGAGTTGCGTGAATGCATCATGGTCATGTGACCACCCAAGGAACGTGAGGAACCCAGAACAGTGTCACATTTAGGGCATTCTACCCCACTACCTCCACTGCCACTGGGCCCATGGTTCTGGGAACACTCACCCATTCCTGTTATGTCACAGGAACCCCCTGGGAGGGGGTGCGAGTGGCCATGAGATGAAGGGTGGAGGTGATGATGATGGTGGTGCACGTGGTGATGATGCAGAAGGGCTCCATTTTCTTCCTCTCCCTCTGCAGGGCAATCATTTGGTTCTGGAGCTGTGGCACTATCTCGATTGGCACTTTCATCAGCAGCAGCATTGGTGGACAGAGGCGAGGAGGAAGTGCCAGAAGTGTCATCCTCGCTCCTTCTGACGGCAGCTGTCGCCAGTGCCATGGGAACAGCAGGTCCCTGGCAGTTAAAGCTCAGTGGGAGCTCTGAGGTCCTCCCCCCACTATCTGCAGTAGAACCCTCTTCCTTAACAGAGGAGGAAATGGAAGCAAGGGCTTTGCTGTTATGTGTGGAACTGACTGCAGAGGTGCAGGGAGAAGGCTGGAGAGTGCTACTAGGCATTAATAAAGGAGATTTGGAAATGCTTTGGTTTGAGACAGCTGGTTCCCCCGCTTCACCCCCACCGCTGCTACTGTTACCACCACAGGCCATTGCAGTGCTTTCTGCCTCCACCTCGTCTTCCTCTTCCCCTAATAACAGTTCCTCGTCCTCCTCAGAGCCCCCAGTCTGGCTGGATAAGTGTGCCTTGCTTTCATGTCCCTTAGTGTTCCCATCTTCTGCCTTGCAAGCCAACTCTTTCCCAGCAGGCTCCTCTGTTCTCCCTCCCTGTTTGGGCAGGGCACTGGAGTCTTTGGCAGAGCCTGGGGATGAGGTAAGAGTGGACGCTTTGGGAATGCTCAGCCCTCCAAGAGACAGGACTGAGCCTAATGGGGTTTGTTGCTGCTGCTGTTGCTGGAGGCCAGAGTCAGAGTCTTTGTTCAGGAGGGTCTCACTGCCCCCACTGCTGCTTCCAGGCTCCAGATGAACACCACTAAATGTGCCATAGAAGCTCTGTCCAGAGTTAAGAGGGAGCAGGGTAGATGGCAGAGGAGTGCTCTTATTTTTTGGTTCCAGGAAACTTATGAGGGGCTCTTTGTCCTTCCCAATGCCCTGGATAATGGCAGATGCATGCTTATCTCCCAACAGCCGCCGCTCATCTTCACACAGTGTCATGCGGTGATCATGGACAGCATGAGTGGCAAAGGAACGGGCATAGCCGAAGGACAGCTTGCAGAGAAAACACATGAGAATGGGTTTACCCTTGCCATAGAGGGCTAGCCCATCAAATTTGGAGAAATCCACATTGTTGGGAACATCTTTGGATACACAGGACTTCTTGGCAGACCCATCACTGTTCAGGTAATCCTTGTTGCTTTTGTGCCGCACATCGAAGACACGGAAACTGTGCAGGACAGGGCTAAGGCCTGCCATTGTTGAGGTATTGGGGAAACCTTGATCTGAATTGCCAAACCACTTTCCAAAGGACGAGGCTATGTGGAACGTGTTGATGATCTGTGGGTAAACTGAGGACGACGTCCCAGCAGGTTCCCCTGGTTTCCCCCCACTTGAGAGAGAGTTTGTAGGAAGCAGGCTGGGTACCATGCCTCCACTACTTTGGATCAACTGACTGAGGCTCTCCACGATGTAGGCTGAGCCATCTGGCTGGTAGACTATCTCTCCAGCCAGGTTCTCCACATCACTGCTCTCCTCTTCCTCTTCCTCCTCCCCTTCCTCACTCCCACTCTCAGGTGGTCCCTGCTGTTGTGTGGGTTGATGTCGCAGAAGAGTGGGCATACCACCTCCCCCTGAAGCTATTGGCATCCCAGGAAAGGGTTGAAGACTTGGGAAACAGCTGTCAATCTCCATTTCATCTAAGTCCTCAGATTCTTCCTCTTCTCCACAGCTCACTCCCTCGTGTTCTTCTTCGTCAAGACCCTCTCCTCTGGGATGCAGCCGGCCTGTGGCAGAGCTATCACGGTGGGTCTGTGGTGATGCCTGTTTTGGCTGCTGCTGCTGCTGCTGCTGTTGAGACTGTAGTTCTCTTACCCTGTCATGAGGTGCAATAGAGTTTTGGGGTTGAGAGTGGTAGGGACCAGAGAGAGACAGAGGGTCCAGGGAAGGTGCCTGGTTGGTGCAGGTGACCTGTGAGCTAGTGTGATCGTTCCAGGGCTGAGGTGGTTGCTGCTGCTGGGAGGAGCCGAGCCCATCGTCTGTCCCAGAAACCACGGGAGACTCACAGCTGTCCATGCTGATGCCTACATGAGGCATTCATCGCATCCAGGCCTGCAGAGACACAAAATGGTTGAAATAAGTGGTTACCGTTGTATTTGGGACAGGAAACACACACACAACTCAAATTACTATATGTATTAAGGAAAGATCAGACTTATAAATATGAAAGAAGCACAATGTATAAGAAGGATGAAAGGAGAAGAAAAATCTAATGTATGGCAAACTCAGTAAGAGACAAAAGTCTGAGATATAATTAGAAAAATGACACCATGCTCATTACGCTAGATTAGGCACTTAAACACAATACCTGAGACAAGCACTAATAAGACTTCCATGATTCATCTTCCTGCCATATCACAAAGGTACCATCTTTTATCTTCACCTTCCAAACAACACCCCTAATCTTATATTCTGCAAATCCTACATCCGTTTTTAATTAACTCGCAGTCAGAAAAAAGCAGCAACAGTCTAACTTAATGGATCAAATAGATTCCTTGTGAGATAATTAGACATTGAGAAGCCACCCATCAGCACGTCTTACATTTACATAACCAGAAGAAAAAGAAGGGTAAAATGTATCTAAAAGAGAAATTCTTAACAGTAATACTGATACCACTCCATCTTCAGTTATCTACATATAAGAAGAAAGTAATTCATGTGCATTATTGAGATAGATGTGTCTGGCTTCTAACATGGGCAATAAAAGTCAGTATTTTCTATGAACCAAAAATACATAAGCTGGTTTGAGACTTCACTGCAGCTGTGTTTAGATCTTGCATCCAATAACCTCCACGCTTAGCCTGGTTTCAAACACTCCAGCCATCCTCTGCCTCTGAAATAATAAATGGGAGCTGAGCTTTCGGGAGCTGGCCATGCCCCGAGCATCTGAGAGACCCAACGCAGGCTGCAATTTAGAGCGCAGAAGAGATAAAATGATAGCGCAAGATACTGCTGAGCTAATAATTTTATTAAAGGGATGCAGCCAACATTGATTAAAGGGGGCAATCGGGCTGAAACCAATAACTCTGGGCTGCCCTTTAACCCAACAGTACTGAATATTACATGAGCAAAGTTTCCCGGCACCAAGCTCACTGCCATGTCCTGGTTGATTAGCACATTCACTGCTTGCACTTGATTTATTTACTTATTTACTTAGGGATGCAAATTTCAGCTGTGATCAGAATGGAGTTTACCCCACACCCTAACATAGAAAGCACTGAAGGAGAGGCGAGATTGATAATGTCTGTCTGCCTCTTCATGAATGTCTGATGAGGCTTGCCTCCCACACAACATACCTGACACCTCAACCAGCCTAAATGCACTCAAACTACAAAAAATAAAAATATAAAAAATAATAATAATAATTATGGACCCTCATTTTAAAGATGTACACTTGTATTTGGGCTGCAAAATGAACACTAACAGGTCAGAAGAGTCAATTGTGGGCAGTAAGTAAAATTAAATAAAGAACCATAAATGCACACATATTTCTGATAGCATGGTCCATGTGATTATTTTTTTACATCAAGAGACGCTAACCTCAGTGACCCTTAAGTTGCTTTGCATATAAAATGAAAGATATTAGACTGGCTGGCTTATTAACATGATTGCTTTATACAGCCAGACATGATTTAGCGATGGCTGCCATATTGAGTGAGGGGATACTAGCCTTACTGGTCTGTATTTATTATCTGCTCCATTAATAAGAGGCTATGAGCTCAACAGCCATTTCACACAAATGGACTGAGGGCAGTGAGAGTAATGCAAGAAAAAACATGCCACATGTCAAACAGACAGTGATTCTTCAAACTAAAAGCAAGTGGATAAACTGTATGAAATGAAATGGGGGGGGGGGGGGAGAAAATGTGCCTGTTTAAAAGGGGTGGTTTGGGGGAAAAACATCCT
>VUQK01010119.1:10147-21170 GCA_015106715.1 Bujurquina vittata | reverse complement strand
GTGGTGTATTTTTCTTTCTCTTTTTGGGGGGGGGGGGCTTGGTTGGCAAAGGAAGGCAAACTGGATCAAAGGCCATGTGTGAAGGAGCCAGGCTACCTCATAGAAAACAGCTGCCCCTTGCTGTCTTTGCCTCTCACCCTGACCTGACAGCAGCCAGAAATATGAGGCCTCTCCAGACCTCTGTCCTGGGAAAAAAGAGCAGGACAGCACACATACACTCTGAAAAGCTTTTGTTTCTGCTCTCTCTCTCACTCGCACTCGCTCACTCAGACATACAAAGAAGAAAGAAAGCCGTTTGTCTATGCTCATTCACTCATTCAGCCACAAATAGAAATCTTCGTTTCATATATACACTCCCTCTTCCACCCTCACAAAACCATTAAATTATCACATGCTTGATTTCTCTTTATTGTCTGTTTGTTAAACTGTTTCATTAGCTGTTTTAGTCAATTTGGCACAATTTGTCTGTCAATCTTCCTCTTCCTGCAACTGCTTTTCTTTGCAATTCTCTCCTGCCAGCAACATTGTGCCTGCTCTTTCTGTGAGCTGGGCCTTCCGCAACACTGTCTGAGGGTGCTTTTCTTCCCCGATGCTCTTGTCTCCACCTTTCATCACCACATTTCTGGCATTTCTCTCCCTCTGCTCTGCTTTTCTGGTGTGTTCAAACTCTGACTGAGTTGAGAAAGGCATTCAGCTCTCTAATCCGGGCTCCCTCTATCAGGAATGCTAATACATGTGATTGTGTGACCCGTCGAAACCCGGCAACATCTGCAGGAGCCAATGGCGAGCCCCTGCCCTCCCACACCCACTGCTGTGCCCCCTGCCTTTGAGCGTTCACTCACTGCCATTATTTCATTGTTTCACTTCACGCCTGTGACTGGGCAGTGCGGTTAACCCTCTGCTGTTCAGACCAGGCTAGATACAGTCCCTCACACAGGGCCAGAGGGGAACTGAGGGGGTGTATGAGTTTGGGAAAGCCCTTTCCCAGGACGAGTCCCCCTGTCAGCCCATCTGGTCTTCTACACACAGCCCTACCCCTCACGCTGTTTACTTATGCATTCCACTACTAGTCAGTGTGCATTTGTGTGTTCATATGGTTTGTTTAAAAGTATGGTCACTTGTGAGTTGAGCCACAATAGCAGGAATTAAAATTTGTGTCACTAGACATTCGACATGAGTTGAGTTTTCTCTCAGAGACATCAGGAAATGGAAACTTACTCTTGATAGGGTGAGCTCTGAAAGGACTGTGGTGTTAGCCAATAAAAACCTGTTATTGAATTTTCAGGCACCTCTTTTGCCAGGTATCAGAGTTGAAAGAAATTATTGTTGAGATAGTGTCTGTTTTCAGAAAGATGAATTACTGGTAAAGCTCAACTGACAGAGTGAATCTGTGTCATGTAGGAATGCTGCTGATTGAATTACCCTTTTCTTCAGCCCTGGCTGTACTCCTGCATATGTATTCAAGCAAAGCAGGAGATTGGATTTCTGTGTGCTTCATTCACATTCAAACATTTACCTGTTAAAGCTTTCAGATCATCAGGCCTGTCAGAATTCAGCCAACGTGACTTGTTTGTGCTAGATTCCAGTCAAAGAAATGCACGCGTATGTCGTATACGTTGTAGTGCTAAGGCTGCAATACTCAGCTATTAGATCAGAAAAAAAGATACACATCAGGAATCAAACTATTTGCTAGCTTTAGCATGCATTCACTGATTTTTCGGTGCCGCTCAAGTTTCTCGGTGTTAATTTATGGATGAGTGCCATTATATTGAACTTTTGGTGGTAGCAGTGTTTATTTTGGGGTGAAAATGGGCCACTTTAGTAGTAGTAGAGTAAATAAATATTACATTTGCAGCAGCCTACACCAGATAAGCTGTTCTAATTGTCAGCTAATTCAGTATGAGACAAAAAAAAGCAGCTATAAATTGTTCCCAATTTATTAGAGAAGATCGACTTAAGTAAAGAGTTACAGAAATAGTGTAAAGTCTGTACTGAGCTGCAGTGTCTATAGTAACCCCAGAAGAGAGCCATGTTCTGTGACCAATTTTTTCAGTCCCTGGCACTGGAAACCACACATTAACATTAACGCACGTTAAAGTTGCATCAATGATTTGGCCTTTGTTATCGAAACCGTGATTAATCATTACATTTTTGCAAAACAGGGGTAGAGTTACCATGGGGACATCAAATTATCCATGCTGCTTTGCATATCAACTGAAAAGTTTACAATTGTTGTACAACTCTGGGTGGCGTCTAGAGGTGCTGAAGGTCCGCATAGTTTTAAAGAGAGAGTCCACTCTTCTCGTGAGCTCTGTGGTTTAGCTCAGTGTGGTGCTTGTAGTGCACTTAAACACGTTGTTGAGCGATTCGGCAGGAATGGACGTGCTGATGTGTTCCTGCATTTCCTTTTTGCATTGAATGCCAGTGGAGATTTTTAGCCATCACTTTCATAAATTAGGAAAAAATCTTTCAGTCAAACCAAACGTGTGTAAATCAACCAAAGTACAAATCAGAGGACTCACTTTTTGTTTTCTATCAAATACCTGATATAATTATGATGATCAAATCAGAGTTTCAGAATGTTCAAATCAAGTTGCCCTGGATTTGAAGCAAAGTGTTTTAGTTCAGTCTTGTTGTCCACTGCTTTGGTTCCTGCAAAAATATTTAAAATGGTTAAGGAAATATATGTGGGCCCACTATTCCAGTTCCCATGATTGCGCACTGAAACCAAATCTGGAAGTATGTCATCCATTTGTTAGATCAGAACTTCACATCAACTGAGTCTTCCTTCCTTCCTTCCTTTATCTACACAACACACTGCTCTAGAACGATCATCCACTTTGTTTTGTGTGCACATTTTTTTGTAACCCGCCCATTTCATATATATATCTATCTCTCTCTATATATATAGTATTCTATCCATAGAGTATATAAATGTTTCACTGAACTAATTGTAGATAACAGCGCCCTTATTCCTTTGTTTACGGCCATGTTTCAGGGTTTCAAGATGGTTTAAAAGGAATGGGCTCTACAGAGCCAAATTGGATCTGGGTATGTAAATACTGCTCTGATGTTTAATGAGAAACAAAGTTAGCTAATTATAGCAGCTCGGAGAAACATGAGGAGGACAGTGGGAAATGTTTCCATCACTCCCTAGCTCTATAGATTACTGCCTAATTGCCTCAATCGAATCAGGCGGAGACATTAGCCAGAGAGGCAGAGAGTGAGAGAGAAAAACATGGGGATGGGGCTGATTACACATATCCGTCGGTGGCTCTTTAGATAATCCAGCAGAGGACCAGCAAACCGGGCTCTCTGAGTTGGTATGAGCCCGTCTGTCTTCTTTAGTCTGCATGTCTCCTGTGTTCTGCTCCCTTCCCCCACCGCAGTTATGAAGGTGAGGATAGCAGGGTACTGTATTCTCCTCTGCCATGAAAGCCAGCTGCAGAGGTGATTCATGCTCCCATGCGGAAGTTTTTCAACTATAATTACGTGTAATTCTGACACATGTTTATGCCTGATTTTACCAGACAGCTTCTCCACTAATGACAAAGTAGTACAGAACATCCGCCCAAACATTTGTTACAACAATATTTTTCTACCTTATTATCGTATGGTGTAATTTCAAAAACACGAAAAACATGAGGCGCTCCTTTGGCCAACTTGTTGACAAAGTGGAAGTATGGTTTCTCACTTTCTTTTCTTTTCTTTATTTCTATTTTTTTTACAATAAATCTGCTTTGTCAAATATGAGGAGTGTGAGAGTGTGAAACCTGAGTCAAATAGAAAATGAAGTCTAGGTGTTTTTAAGAAAATCTTGGTGTGGGAAGCCCAGTTTGCCTGCTTGTGTTTATTTTCCGTCTTACTGAAAATGATGAGGAGGGAGGAAACTGACTTGCTGACTTTGTTTATGTTAATTCCTGTAATTCCTCCTAATTGTGGTGCAGGAATAAAACTGAAAATGAAGTGTGTCCCACTTATGTTTTGTAGGCAGGGTGAGGGGAATAAGGAGCTCCACTGGATCCGTTTCATCCTCAGAGCACAGTGATATTGAGGTCAGCTGTCCAAAATGATCTCATGTTAAGGAATCGGCGAGTCAGCAGGGTCAGAGCAGAACCGCCATGACGACACTTTCTCCACGGTGATAACACTGCCCTCCTTTCCCTCCCCTTCACTTCCTCTGCATGGGAACAGCAGAGAGGAGTCTAAACTGTATCTGTGCCCTTTAGCTGTGAGCCGGAATGGTACTACCATTGCCTTCTTACAAATCCGTATCAAAAATCAAGTGTGGAGAGTTACGATTAACTGGACGTTTACACTTTTGTTCAATTATTCATTGCTGCAGCATGACAGATCTTTCCTTCATTAAAATCCTCAACAAATATCCCAGTTTCCAAAAATAAAGGACACAAAATAGTTGTTTCCTGGATGTCATAGTAGTTTAAACGGGTGCCTGTAAAATTCTCCCCTTAGTTTTCCCCGGCAGGATGCTACGGTGTAAAAAATGCATGCAGGAATTCTGTGTGGGGAATCCAGACTCCAGCAGATTCCTTTTTAAAGTTCCTTTGGGAAAGGAGGCACTGTAAACAGATAATGGCACTCATGCAGAAAGGGCCGGAAGTGGGAGGTCTCACTTTTTCAGGCCTTTAACGTGATCACTCTGGGTGCCACTTTTTGGAAGGTCATGTGAAAGTAGGTGAGCTGGGCATTTTACGTTAGCATTGCTGCTATTTTCAATCCACTTCTCCCTGTCCAGGATAGACTGCACGTTAAGCCCAATGTTGTCAAAGCACATTAAGCTGAGTTTTGAGTGAGTTTGATTGGTTCTCAGGTCATGTGATCCAAACCAAAGTGAGTGTTACAGATCCTATCTTTATTCTATCCTACAATCGGTCAAATATGACCTAGCTCTTTAAATTTCTCACTCACGCACTACTTTCTCACCCTTTCTCTCTGTCTCCCCCTCTCTCACGCACACATGTTCCCATAATTTATGGCTGCCGGGTCCTTGATCAATTGATAGCAGGGAATCCTTTGGTAAATAGAGTTTTAGACACATTGCCAATAGACCTGGGCTATTGATTGGAGTGTAAATTAAAAACTTAATCAGGTCTCCAAGATAAGATTTATCTCCGCTCCAAGCAAATTACAGGGCTGACTTGGAGACATAAAGGCAGGCCAGTGGGCAGATGAGCATTGCCCCTTCATGGGTGCCACGTCTGGCCACAATTCTCCGCTCTCTTTCACTGCTAGTGCCACCTTGTCTTGAAGAAAATAACTTGTGCACATTTGTGTTGACATAATGGACAAGTGCTATTCTTTAAGTCTTTAATTAGAACTAAGACGGGCTTGGCTAACAAAGTTTAAAGCGTGCGGTGGACATATTTATCCAGTGCGTCTTTCTGTTCCATTATCCGCTTTTAGAATGGCTGACCTGAGTAGGAAGTAGTTTTATTTCTTTATCATTTTGTTCTGTTTAGCAGTTTGTGTTGTTCGGTCTTCTCAATACCACCTCCCTTCCTCTCGTTCTCTGTGTTTAATCACTCACTTTCATTGCTGCCTCTGATGAAATATGTAAATCATTACACCCAGCTTTTATTTCTTCAATAATATTCTCATCTTGTTGAGGTCATTTTCCACTACAATAAATTCATGCACATTCATACGCACATGTGGTGTTGTCTATATTTTATATGTATTAAGACAATCCTCGGGATTGCACATTGATCAGTATATGGATTTCTGCGATAATTGCTGAGGGAAATTTTCTCAGTCTCCGCTCTTGTTCATTATTAACAATGGGAAATGGGTATACATTCAAAATGAGTATAATTTCATCTTAAAATAGCAAGAGCTCATGCTGGCTAATACAGAGCAGAGTGCAGACATGCAAGGTTTTCCTCAGGTTTTACAGATAAGACATGCTCACCAAGGATCCTGGGATAGGTACCTCACAGGTATCTCTGTTGATCTTTTAGTCCGTAATTAAAACATATACTTTTTCCCCCTTGTGATTAAGGCCCGTATTAGGCTCCTCTCAGGGATTATAGCACTTCCCATTATCTCTGGTTATAGTCTTCATATAGAGAACCCATAGAAATGACATTGACCCAGAGAGAGGGAGACACACACACAGTGAGAAAGGAAGATGGAGAGCAGATAGTTGAGGAGGTCACGAGTCCATTAGTAGATAACCGTAAATATACATATAAATAAAATGTAATAAAATGTGCAATACCCCTAAGGAGTATTATGTAGTGGTTATGTGGACATCATTTTGGGTTTGCAAAGTGCTGGATAAGTGTTAGAGGTCTCCAAAAGTACGATGCAACCGAACCCATCCAGTGGCTACACAATGGTGGTCACCCTTCCTCTTTGTCTAGTTGTGGGGGAGGCTGAGACCATCAGTAATAGGCTTTTTGCCTGATAAGCCCGGAAAATACTCGTTTAGTTAGTGAAAGTGCAGAGGGATCCTGGCCTGATAAACCCACTGTTTCCTTCTGTAATACCCAACAGCTAAAATCAATAGTTGGGATAATTCTCCTGCTAGTCGTCCAGTCTCCTTTATCTGCAGCCTTCTTCAGCTCATGTGCATGGGGGTGGTGGTTAGCTGGAGTAAACCTCTGTGCATATAATAGGTTATATAGTTATACTTAAATATGACTTTACTTTAACGGCCACATTTAAGAGGAGTAATAGTGGTCCAAAGTAGTAGTCCAAAGTATTTGGCCCCATATACTAAAAGCTTACCTTAGAAAGTTTAATCTTTGCAGCTCTTCACTGCAGTTTTACAGGTGTGACACTGGTGCATCGGGTACCTTATTTTGTCATTTTATTTTATTGGTGTAAGGGTTCTCATGATAAGGGTACAACTCTCAGCAATCACCTCAGGTGTTGTCTAAGCTCGAGTGCACATATAAATCTGGAGAGAGGAAGTGGCTGTCAGCACTAAATTCACCCTTGAGAAGAGCATTGTGCTCTGTCAACACAAGCTCTATGTTCTGTCACAGGTGCTTGATTAGACTTAAAAATACAGCGCAGGTAGAACATCAAACAAAGCCACAGGATTGAAAGGGTTCTGACAAGTGGCAAGAGTTTTTATAATGCATAGTTCCTGGAATTTTCTTCTCTGAGACCGCCTCTCATCTCCATGCAGCTTTCTGGGAGGTGAAGTTGATCAGTATACAGGCTTCCTAACGTGTCACTCCAATGCCCCACTTTAGTCAGTATTATCATTTTGCTGACAGACTTTTCCAGAGTTAGTTTCTCAGTAATCTCACTGGCCATCACAGCGCTGCTGTAAAATACTGCCTCAGGTGTTAGTAGCAAGGGTGGTTAGCCTGCGACACTGTTACCTAAAGTGCAGTGTATTAAAAAGCAGTCAGGGCCCTGGATCACAGTATATCACAAGGGAGAGGCAGTGATAAGGCCTGCCTGCCTGGCCGCAGATCAATGAAGGTTACTGACATCATATCACAAAGTGAAAGAAACTGCTGCACCCTTAGCTATTTATCAGCAGCAGATCGGGCATGAGGGGGTGGAGGGGAGAGAGGATGAGACGAGGCTGCTCTTCCCAAATGTTGGGGCCACAGGAGCCGACTCCTCCTTTTCTACCCCGTCACTGAATCCTTTCATGGATCGTCGTGCCACGTATGGCATTTATCGCGTATGGCGTAGAGAGACAGTGCAGACCGTGAATTAGGTTGAAGTTAAAGTTAAGTGTTTTGTTTGGTAAGCACAAGCGCAGGCAAAAGTTAGCTGAAATATGCAGGCACGTGATTTCAGAGACTTTTCTGTCTTGGGTGTGTCATTCACTTACATGCTTTCTATTTTTGTATTTTGGTTCATAAAAGTACTTCCTAGGTCCTTTAACACCAGTTAAAATCATTGTTATTTGAGAACCTACAAATTGTGGACCTTTCCCCCTTTTTTAAAAACTTTTATTTTGTAGTCTGCAACCTTCTGAGGCACCAAAGGCTCATGAACTTAAGTTCTTGTGTCATAGCTTATAAAGATTTAGACACTATATAATTATTTGTAACCCCCTTTTCTTGTTCTTTTATCTGTACACACATGTATTCTTCCATCATATTGTGTGCCATAAAGCCCCTATTCTCCTTAATTTTGTCTGTATTAGTGTGGTAGTACTGAGCTGTGTGTATGCACAAATGCACTTTGCATGTCTGTGTGTAGGAGATCATGCTTACAGGTACTGTATGAGTTCCATTTATCAGCTGCCTGGGGCACAATGTGGAGGATTTCCCCCAATGGGTTAGTGTGTAACTACTCTGTCAATACATGCTTGTCAAGGCTGGGAGAGTGTGGAGGAAAAAAGGCCCCTCACTCCAACGCACTGAAGCCACTTATTGAGCAGCCAATAGCTATTTACCTCTTGATGGTGGCAGGCAGAGAGAGGGGGTCCAGCCAGCAAGAGGAACTCTGCAAGCGAGGAAGCAAAACCAGTGGCTTAGACCGAAGACAGGGAGGTCTGTGTTTATATGGAGCAGGTTGTCCTCTCCTGGCTCCTGGTCTTTGCAGGTCCTGGCTGTGTGTACAGCTTGCTGCTGTAAAGCCCTGCTTCCTCTCTGGAATCTTGGTGTTGACAGAGAGCATCTGGGCCCTGGGAGAGCTTCCAGCCTGCTGGGCTTTCACACACACTCACACACATATTGAGCATGTGTGTGTGTGTGTGTGGAGAGGGAAAGAGAGAGAGGTATTAGAAGTGGAACACATATATACACTATATATCCCTGCATATTTTAATTTTGCTCTACTCATTGATCTCCCCAAGGACTTATGTCTTCCCTTATCCCTTCACCACAAGCACCTAAAGGTGGTATGTTTTATGAATGGGTGTGCTGATGAGTGCTTCTTTTGTCTGTGCCTGCTTTGATTCGACAAAGAAAAGAATGTTGTAAAAGACGTGTTCATCTTTCCTCTTCTCATTTTGTTTTCTTAGACCTTCTTGCTGTGGTGAAAATCACCCTTTTTGTGGGCTATGCGGTATGAGGTGCTTGAGTTGTGAGTCGCCTGTTAGGACACGTCCCATGTACCTGAGTCACAGAGGGATAAGTTAACCCTCACAGTACTATTTAGGAAGAGTCAGCCAAATCATGCACAGCTGGGGCTTAGCTAGGAGACGGAGGAAAAGGAAGGAATGAAGTCAGCCTTCACAGGGATACACACTGATTAAGTACCCTTGTTTATATCAAAATCCCCCCTCACAAATTTGTACATGTATTTCATGTATATCAAACTGAAATGGGATGTCAGTTTTGTACAAAGTAAGCCATACAAGAGCAGACCAGTGAGATGACCCGCTGTTGAAGAACAGCTGTACAAACAAAGAGAGGGGGGAAAAAGAACAAGAAAAACACTTCATATCATCATTTAACAACAGTTGCTCTGTAATCTGGTATTACTTCCACAAGCAAAGGAGGGGCCTGTGTCAGGCCAAAATGAACTTGGATACTTTTGCGGCAGGAGGAAGCCAAGTGCTTTTGAGAAGTTAGCCCAAAATGTGAATGTCTGCAGACTCATGTAAATCCAGAGGGCTTGTGCTTAATCGCTTTTGATGTGCATGTGAATATGACCACTTCGGCATTCCAGCCTTGACCATACCAAGTTCAGAAGACCAGGGCAACGCTGAGCAAAGGGGGGAGGTAATGAAGGGAGAAGGGTGGTAGGGGTGGTATCTTGTGCTAATTGGCTGCCATGCTTGTCTATACGGCCTGGGGCAAAAGGAATACCCTGCCCTCGACCCCCCGATGTTTTCAAACCATCTTTGTCCAGACTCGTTCTCTTTTCCAGGCCCTCTTGGGTCCGCATAATTTTATATATTTCTGTGTGCGTACTTATTTGTGCACGTGCTGCATCATATAAGCTGGTGCAATATTAAGGGGAATTCCAGTGAAAGAGAGAAGTTGAACAGAGAAGGGTCTGTCTCATTGGTTTGCGGTGGGTGGCATCCTAGCATTCTTTGTGTGTGATTTCTGCCCACAGTGGCTCTGTGTATTTCTCCAGTCCGGTCAGTGTTGTGTTACATACTGACGGCACATAATACTCTTACATGGAGCACGAGAACACCCATTTGTCTTATGTTCACTGAACATCTTGTTGGGGTTTGAGCAGACCTGGAACTGTTGTCAAACCAGACTTTCGGCAACTAAGTTAGAAAGATTTGGCTGAGGCACGCTAGGGCTTTGCAGCCAGGCAGTCATCCAGAGTGACAGAGCGCAAAGATGGAAAGGGATAGATGAGGGTAATAGAAGCAACAGGGGATTAACAAATGAGAAGTCATGACTTGGCATCTGTGAGTGTAGTTCACACGTGCGCGCACGCACGCACACACACACACACACACACACACACACTCTCTCTCTTTGGTATATAGAGTAGAAAAAGCTGGTACACACTAATGTCTTGCCAAAGCATTGGAATAAAGTGCAGGCTGTGTGCATGCCTCTTCCTGTTTTGTCCCAGTGTGTGTGTATGCTGTGGAGTGGTTCAGGTGCGGTTAATGTTGGCACCAGATCTTCACGCCGGCGGCAATAAACAACAGAGCAGGCAGGAGGCCAGATGCAACTCCACAAACTTTTAACCTCTCCCTCAGCTAATCCCTTGCCACACTAGTAACTCTTTCTTTTTTTAACTCATTCTTTCACCTCTTACTCTCTCTCTGTTCTTTATTTCTCCTCCCACTGCCTTTTCTTCTTTCTCTCTCTCTCTCTCTCCTTTAGTCCCACTCTCCTTTTAAGTGAAGTCAGCGTGCTGACCTCTAAATAAAGGCTGGAACACTACAGCTGTTGCCAACATCAAACAGCCAATGGCTCAGAGTGGGGCCTGTGCGGGTGTTAGGGGTAGAAATAATGTGCCTATTAAAACTAACTTAGAGCCCTCTTTACTCTTAAGGCTCCCTGCGTCTAAGTTAGTCACGGCGAACTAGACTTGATGCTTACTTAAACTCAGCTGAGACGAAACCCACCCTATCCCAGCCCATTTACACTCCACAGTACCTGTATGA
>VUQK01010115.1:61015-80216 GCA_015106715.1 Bujurquina vittata | reverse complement strand
AGAAGACGAGAGTGCCAAGCTCTGTAAGCGTCGCATCGAGCACTTGAAGGAGCACAGCAGCGACCAGCCAGCTTCAGTTAACCTATGGAAGAAGAAACGCATGGACCGCATGATGGTGGAGCATCTTCTGCGCTGTGGCTACTACAACACAGCTGTAAAACTGGCCAGACAGAGCGGTATAGAGGTAATTATAGGGCTGCTGGAGTTCCTGTACAGTGGAAGGCAGAGGTTTAAGGTTGTTTATATTTCTGCATAAATACTGAAACAAGTTGATAAAAAGAACCTAATTTTTAAAAAATTGTTAATGTTAGACTTATGAAGAACAAACTGTTCTATATTATATCTGTGAGGGAGAAAAGGGTTAATAAACTTTATTTTCAGTATCGAGTGTGAGTCCTTGTGCAGGAATATTTGTAATTTCCGCAGTAAATTCTGCACATCAGCTTAAAGGAATTTCAACCAGTTATTCCATATTTAATTCCAAGAGGGGATTCCTCATGCAGACCAGCTGGCTGGTCCACAACAGGCCCCCTGTACTGCTCTGTGGCAGATCCTTGCTGGATTGCCATCTGCTCCTTGGCTGTTATGAGATTTATTGAATGCTGCCCTGACTCTTAAAGCAGAATTTATGGTACTTCCCTTGTGTTAGTTTGGATAAGCTTTTGGCTACTGAGAGTGAAGGATTATGGATATGCAACCTGTGCAGATGTCCTTGCATACAGTCCTCCAAAACTGCAACAATATGTGGCAATACAGTGATGATGATAGGCAAAGGTGGAGTTCAGCACAGAGGGGAAGAAGCATGAAACAAATCAGTAAAGACCAATAAAGCAGCTTGAAAAGCAGTCTGTAGCTACATTGGATAGTTTTCATTGTTTTTAACACTTGGTTATAACTATTAAGAGTTCTTTTACCATTATGATTTTTGAACTTTCTGCAGCAGAGGGTAACAGCTCATACACTAACATGAGAAGTTTTGTTTTTGACACTGCCCTCTTGTGATGGAAGCATGTAGAGGACAGTCTCCAAAGCTCTCCCAACACAACCATGCCAGTCTCTGAACACCCCTAATCAGGAAAAAGAGTTCCATTATTTAGTTTGTGTGGCAGGTCGAGCAGTGATAATGGAAACATACATTTATTCCTATCAGCAGCTGTATTGATAGTGTTTTTTTGCTTGTTTTTTTTGGGAGGAAATCTAAAGGAGGCAGTTCAGAATGCGCAACAGCGAAAGAGCTCATACTGCAGTAATCTGCAGTATGAGCATGCAGTATGTAGTGTTCAAGGACCAAAAGATTGAATGAACGGCATGTTTTTTTTTTAAACAAAAACAAGACTGTACAGTTAACTAGCTGTGAATAAATTTGTGCTTTTAAATGTGATTGAAAAAGAGAGCTGAGTATTCTGGAAGTAGCCATAGCTGTGCATTAATCAGATTTTCTATTTTACAATTATTAAAGCAAAGATAATCAACACAAAATAATTATTGTGCCACATTCTGTTTTACAATCATTTGCATCATTTTGTTCAGTGTTGTCCTTAACACTGATTCATATTTGTAAGCCAAGTATTCCCAGAAAGGGTAGCAATGGGCTTGAATTTCCCACAGTTGTGTAGCGTGTGTCAGATTGTTTAGAGATTGCTGAGTAACCTTTTTCCAACCTAATGCACATCAAAACCATCTTTTCTGAGGTTCTAGTGTTTAAGCCATGATTAAATTCCTTAAAAATGTGTCGTGAAGATCATGTTAATGTTAATTCTTGTGGGCCACACATTTTCCCTGCCTCACAAATGTGTAATATTGGAATGTAATATTACCGTATTAATTAGTCAGATAGGATCTTTTCATTTCATTTGTTTCCTTCGATTTTCTTTAACAGCTTTGTGACTCTTTTAAGTCATATTTATTAAGGCATGCAAAAAATCCTCATCTGTGAGGCACAAAAAGGTAACTGGGTTTCTTTTTCAGTACTTCTCCAGCTATATAATTACATGTGCTGCTTTGATTTTCTACAACATGAATAATTGAAAAGACGCAGTGCATGGGACCATGTAACATATTTTTTCTCTTTGATCTCCATCTTTTTTTTTTCTTCTCGTTCCTGTATTTGTTGTGTTACCACACTGACTCTGTTGTGTTTTTAGGATCTGGTGAACATTGAGATGTTCCTCACAGCTAAGGAGGTGGAGGAGTCTCTGGAGAGGCAGGAGACGGCCACTTGCCTGGCCTGGTGCCATGACAACAAGTCCCGCCTCCGCAAGATGAAGGTAGAATAATTAATAATGTTTCAGGGCATTGTTATTATGTACAGCTGGGAAGTAAAAATGCACTGAATAAGCATCTTTGCATCTAATGTGCTTTTTAATGGTAGCTTTGATACCAGAAAAATCTGTGAACCCTGAAAAAACCCGCTGTTGTTTATTTGTATTACATAGTTCTGCCTCTAATAGACAAGAGTCAGCAGTGAAGTAGCTTCCTGTGCAAGAAATTAAGGTCTTGTAGGTTTTGCCCTGATGGGAATGGCAGCAAGTTGCCCTTTTAATCCTGAGATTATTTTACCTGGGTGCCTGTTGTGGAAATTTTAGTGCATTGAATAAAAAAAAGTCTACTTTTTTTTTTTCTTTTTTTTTTCAATGGAATGCAGTGATGCAGTGAGGAATTCAGAGAAACAAAGAACAGAGACCTTACAAATATACCAAAATCTTAGAGTGTCACATTACATTGTTCAGCCCCTTCCAGTCATCCTGTACAGGTCACACATAGTTCAGAAAGATATATGCACCAGTTTTGGCAAACAGGTCTCACTGGTGTTGGAGATAGAGGTACCAAGACAGAAACCAGAACTCCCTCTGTTAGGGAGGTCCTACATGCCTGCATCTCCACTACATGCAGGGTCAAGAGGTCAAACACCATAAAGCACTAGAAAGAAAAAATCTGAAACCTTGGACATAACACAATCTTCCTCAACAATGCCCCCAGTAGAATTCATAACCGAAACAAGAGTCAATGATTTGACTTGTTAGCAGATAATTTGATTATTTCTAGGGCTGTGGCATTGTTTTTCTTTCTCTTGAGCACATTAGTGAAATTTGGTTTTGTTTAGCTTCAGCTTCTTGTCAGGTGGGCACTGTATAAATCAGGGAAATTATAGTTCCAGATAGTACGGGATGCCGCTTGCTCCGTCTCAGTTCTGTGAACAGTAGATATTAAACATGGGGTTTTTCTGCATTTGGAGTTGTTCATATTTAATGGCATTTTTCTCTTTCTTTTATTTCTTTGGTAGAGTTGTCTTGAGTTCAGTCTGAGAATCCAGGAGTTCATTGAGCTCATCAGACAAAACAAACGCATGGATGCAGTGCGGTACTTGAACCACAACACAAACAAATAATTTTCACCTGAAATCCCCATAGTTGTGTATTTCTGCATTTGCAGTGTGTCTTACCGAGTTTTTGGGTCTCTTTCTATGTATTAGACATGCTAGAAAGCACTTCAGCCAAGCAGAAGGAGGACAGTTGGATGAGGTTCGACAGGTGATGGGCATGCTGGCCTTCCCATCAGATACACACATCTCCCCATACAAGGTAACATTAGTGATCTTTATCAGCGTGAATAACTGCAAGGACCCCTGTAGCACACATACAGCAGGCAGGAGGAATGGTGAAACCCTAAAGATGTCTCATATAAAACTTGACATATGGAAATGTTGGACTGAGCTGCTAATAAACCATCCTGACTTCTCGTGTTTGAATTAAAGACAGACTGCTATAGCAGCAGAGCAGCCACCAGAGGGCCCCAGTTGTCTTTTACAACAATAAACTAAATTCCCTCTTTGTGCGACTTCAGTGGTGCTACTGAAAGCCTAATTTTAATTTTCCACTCCAGCGTTCGCTGAGTTGTACCATGGCGCCCTGTTACACGTGTTTTATCTCAAAAAGCTTCTGGCTTTTTCTGCTTTTAGGAAAGCCAGTCTAGTGTTTTTGCCAGCTACTTGTGCCAGTTTTGGAAAAACATAAGTGACAGCCTCTCTCCCCTGCCAGTATGCTACTACAGGGGGTGCTTAGCAGCTCTCATTATCATACTGCAAAAGACTGCCTTTGTTTCATCTGCTTTATAGGCCAATATAATGGTTATGTTAGGTTATGTTGCATATAAATATAATCATTCTCAATAAAACACACTAATTTTAATTTAAAAAGGATTAAACTTAAACTGTAATTAATTCAGATCAGTCTTTTCAGTACTCTGATAGGATTCTGTGGTGAAAGCACCCCGCATTCCTACAACCTCAGCTATTCTTGGGAAAACTGTTAATCACAATTCACTCCAAATCAACATCACTGATTAAAGAGCAAGTCAGCGTGTGATTAGGCAGATGATCTTCAACAGGTACTCTAAACTCAGGGTACCGGTATAACTACCCCTAGACAATATAGTTTTTGATCTTTATCATTACATGATTAAATGTACTTCCTTGTATGGTGAGCTGTTCTAATTGACAGGGCTTGTGGTCAGAAAAATTATTTCATTTACCATGAACCAATTATTGTAGTCTCACACTGAAGAGTTAGGTTTTAAATGAGTTATTCAGGCTAAACAGGTTTCAGTGGTGAGTAACACAACCCTTTTCCACAGCTGTATCAGAACTATGTTAAAGGCAGGTTGTTGCTCTGCACACGCTATATCTGATCTAGTACCGTCCTGTCTCGTGTTTGTCTGCCTGCTGGCTGGCTGTTCCCACAGCGTAAACCTGGCTAATCTGCAGGCACAATAACATGAGCCTGGACTGGGTGAGCTGGTTCTCAGAGGCTGAACCAGCAGAGTAAATTAGATGCATAAAATCATGTCACAAATAAACAGCAGACTTGTCAAATTAAATACAAATGTGATTAGTTGTGGCCTAATTTGTAAACAGAAATCAGCATGTTTAACCCAGATTCAGGCCTGTTAACGTGGAACACCTGATGCTTCTTGTAATGTAGCTTCTGTTGGGTTTTATGAGTCTGTGCTGGATATTTTTTGTACTCTTTAGAAGCTGAATTCACCATGTGCCGGCCAGTGACACATTTATGCCTTTTACACACAAAAAGTAGACAGTTTTTGCCCCCCCCCCCTTAATTCACAGACAGTGTTGTATATTGTACAAGAGGGAAAAAAATCTGATGATGGATGACATGGACTTCCTTTCTTTTCTCTGTCTCTTGTTCTTTCTTATCCATCAGGACCTTTTGGATCCAGCCCGCTGGAAGATGCTGATCCAGCAGTTCCGATATGACAACTACAGACTGCACCAGCTGGGAAACAACTCGGTCTTCACGATCACCCTGCAGGCTGGCCTGTCTGCCATCAAGACACCGTATCCTTCCAGTGTTTGGTTACTCCTAACCCTGTCATTTTTAACTCCTTAAACCTTTTAACTCCTTTCTTATTTCTGCTCTATGGAAGGTTTCTTCTGTGAGAAATGTTCCCCAAATTGTATTAATCCTTAACTACCATGTTCAATCCAGTCAGTGCTACAAGGAGGATGGCACCTCTAAAAACCCAGACTGCCCAGTGTGCAGTAAATCTCTTAACAAGTTGGCCCAGCCTCTACCCATGGCCCACTGCGCCAATTCCAGACTAGTCTGTAAAATCTCCGGAGAGGTCATGAATGAAAACAACCCTCCCATGATGCTGCCTAATGGATATGTTTACGGCTACAATGTGAGTACACTGCACAATGCCAGCTGGGACTGTTTAAAGCGGTTTCTGTCCATGTTAAAGCAATTTAAAATGCAGGATTGATGGGTGATAGTTATATAAAGCTCTGTTTGATATATTTTATTATCTTTTCCAGTCACTTCTGTCCATCCGCCAAGATGACAAAGTGGTGTGTCCCAGAACCAAAGAAGTCTTCAACTTCTCTCAGGCGGAGAAGGTCTACATCATGTGATTGCTCAGATAACGCTTCTGAGTATTAACCACATCAGATACGGCCCGTCACCCATCACCTGTGACCCGGCCTACTCAGAGCCCCCTGCGGAGCTGTGATCCAGTGCCCTTCTTCCTCCCACAGGCACAGCCCCTGACGGGTGTGTCTGTGGTACCTCCCAAGGCTCCCCTTTCCCTCTAAATGATCAGCTCAAGTTAGCCCATCCAGTCCCCTTCCCCCACTTCCATTTTATCTGAACAACTGGGCTCTTCTCCATTCAGACTCTGTTTTAGATGTGGCTAGAAGTTGTTTAATCTGATCCATTCAAGCACATGGACTGTCAGCATTGTCATTATCTTACAGGCCTTCACACTGAAGATTAGAGAGTAGAGAAAAGGACTGACGAGTGAAAAACTGCTAGGTAGATGTTTGATTTTACTACAACAAATAAAATCCTGTTGAGGTTACTTTGACTTTTTCCTTTTACAAGTGATGTTTGTTTGTTACTTAAATAACGTGGCATAAATGTGTTAACTCGCTGCTTTAACCACATTAACACAAGATTTAGGCCTTTTTTTAATAAACAGACATGGCTGCCTGGTCACATCTCATCATGTGGTGCATGCTGTCAGCATCCTTGTCTTAGCCATGTTTCTGGTGGTTGTTGGGGAATATTTTTAAATGCTTCCTTTAAACTACTTAACTAGATTAACTTTATCTCCCTCCTGATTGAGACTGGAGCCTGGTTTGGGTTACAAAAGGCCCCAGCTTTACTGTAAATATTAGGTAGAAACTGATTATCATCATTTATAAATTCAGGAGTTTTAGGGGCGTAATTAAAAATGTAAAAAAAAAAAGGAAGATTTGCCTTCTGCGAAGTTTGCTGTGTAAATTGAAAAGTGTTTTCTTGGTTGTTATAAACCTGATATAACCTTTAATATCCTCAACTTAAACAACTGTTGAGTATATCACAGCTGGAGAAGCACATAGTTTCACACATGGTAATATGAGTTACATGGTACTGTCTCCCATAAAGATATTTACTCGATTTTCAAACAAGAAAAACCATTTGATGTTTTTCTGCTTCCAAATGGAAAAACTGTCTTCCCATTTTTGATGTGAGAGGATTGGTGTTAACATTGCATTTCAGTTCATGTTTGAAACTTATTTTGCTTTTTAAAAAAAAAAAAAACACGCTAGGTGATTTTTAGTCAACTGGGCGTTGTCCACATCGTCTGAATTTCATAACTATTTTCTCAATGAAGCTTCGATAATAAAGAGAAGGACTGTGTCGATGTTTTTCCAGTCTTGTACTCTGTGTTGAAGCTGCTTGCAGCACCAATATTACAGGCTTTACGAAGTGTAGACGACTGAGGTGCATTTCATTTAATGTTCATGCACAGACATACTGAGGGGAAAAATCTCCCCAAGGCTTAACGTCTTTCCTTGCAAAGTTAGACTGAGAAGAAAAGTCACCTTCAATCTTTGTGGCTTTCAAACATACTGTAAGGAGGACTATCATATAAAATAATGTAGATAAATGGAGCAAGATTTAAGGGTAAAAGTAAATTTCAACCCTGAACACCCAGAGCAATCCAAAAATGCAGGTTAAAGTGATTGATTTTGTCATCAGTCGTTCTTTCCATCTGTTTGACAAACCAAAAGTCGCCTCATTTGTGTCCCTCTATGGTTTGGAGCTGTATCTGTGCAGACAGACTGTCCTGTGTGTTCGTGTTGGTAGAGTAGAAATAGGGATTGTTTCATGAGCTATATGCCTCATAAAGGTTTCAGTAAACTTTGATTTCGATGTTTCTTTGTTTGCTGTCTGTTTTGCTCTGGCTGCTCTGAAATCTGCATTACCATAAGCTGTTGGTAGGTGTGGTCATTCTCTACGAATGGTAATTAAATCAAGCGCTGTCTTTCACCTGAAACTACATCTTCGTAGCCCCACAAGGTCAGGACTCAGGGGCGGGGTGGCTTTTCTCTATAACTAAATAACTGAAACACGCTTTTTTGTGACGTTTTTCATCAGATTTTGGCTCAGGTTTTTTTTTAAATAATAACGTTGGGAACTTAATCCACATGTAGTTACGCCATATAACAGTTGCCCACCTCCGTGTTTTAAGGTCAGCTTATCTCTGATTCTTAAGATTGTTTTAATATCACGTGAGACAAAAGGGTACCATGACCGAAACCATTTATTTTTGTTTATTGCCAATCATAGTTCATTAATGTGCGTTTTTTTTACGAAAGGAACGAAAGTGGACCGGAAAAGGCGGTACCTTATCGTCGTCCTAGCGTGACGTCAGAGGCATACAGCATAAATAAAGCTGCGCTTCACACCAACCTCCATCTTGAGATTAGCGCATTGTTGAGTTCGGTTATTAGTAGTCGACTCGCCATTTTTCGAAAATGACCGACCAGCTTTGTAAACTTTTTGTTGGTGGACTCAACGTGGACACCGACGACGATGGTCTGCGCAAGCATTTTGAGCAGTACGGTACGCTCACCGACTGCGTTGTCGTCGTGAACAAGCAGCTGCAGCGGTCGCGCTGCTTCGGCTTTGTGACCTACTCCACGCCGGAGGAGGCCGACGCTGCAATGGCGGCTAGGCCGCACACCGTCGACGGCAACGCGGTCGAAGTGAAGCGAGCTGTGGCGAGAGAAGACGCCAACAAGCCCGAGGCTCTAGCTAAGGTGAAGAAAATCTTCGTTGGCGGTCTGAAAGACGACATCGAAGAGGAGCATCTGACCGAATATTTCTCGCAGTACGGACAGGTCGAGAAGTCCGAAGTGATCTCCGAGAAGGAGACCGGAAAGAAGAGGGGCTTCGGCTTTGTGTACTTCACCGATCACGACGCAGCCGATAAGGCTGTTGTGGTGAAGTTCCACACGGTCAAAGGACACAAAGTTGAGGTAAAGAAAGCTCTGACCAAGCAGGAGATGCAGGCAGCCAACAGAACCGCTATGGCGCCGAGAGGCAGAGGAGGTAGAGGCATGAGAGGAAATCAAAATGGCTACGGCGGCAGGGATTATGGCGGAAACTACAACTACGGTAATGGCGGAGGCTACAACTGTGGCGGCTACGGAGGGTATGGCAGCGGACCCTACGGGGGTGGCTATGGAGATCAGGGAAGCGGCTATGGCGGTGGTAATGGCTACAACGAGTTTGGTAGCGGCTATGGCCAGCATCCGTCAGGCTACGGCCCCATGAAGGGGCCACCCTTCGGCGGCCAGAGGAGCGCTGCTCCCTACACCAGAGGCGGCGGCGGTGGTGGCGGCTACCCAAGAGGGGGCTACGGCGGCGGTGGCGGCGGCGGCTACTAAATGAGACTGTATGACGGAAAGCGACCACCCCCACCCTTTTCCACAAATTACCCTCTCTCCCACAGACCGGATTTCGACGCCAAAACTCAAAGCCAGTAACGGGGCGTCTGCCGTGAAATCCAACCATGGCAGAGATACGGACACAGACTCCCCCTAATCATTACGACGACCTCCAAACCCAAACAGGTAGGAAGGTCACTTCCCAGAACACCTGATATTAACGAGAAGTGGTTGTTGCCGTTCAACTAGGACACATTAAGACGGAAGAATAACATCGCTTTTTATTATGTACCCTCGCCTCCGGCGTCTAGTTGTCGTCTAGAGTTGAATTTATTTTTTATTTGCGTTCACTCGTTGTTTTGAATTTTTCGATGTAGGATTGTTTTGCTGACAAGTTATGGTTTATTTTTAATATTTGCATTTTTAAAGCAGTTCGTTTCGAGTTTGTTTTTTCCTGGAGTAAACTTAGTGTGATTTTTCCAAATGTATGAGGTTGAGAAGGCATGTTTCTGTTAATGTTTTTTTTTTCCTTTTTTCATAGCTATGTCATTGATAACAGACATTTGTATAATTTACTTATTGGGTCATTCAGCAAAGGCCGGGATGGGATGCAGGATCTGTTTCCTTTTCCCATATTGTACCAAACTCCTCAGTCAGTCTCGGTCTAAATATTGTTCATGTTTCCTTTACCTGTAGCAATATCTAATGTATATTGTATACTTTCATGTCTGGAGAACAAAACATACTGTTAAAAAAACAATTTGCTATGCTCATGTATGTTCATTTTAAATAAAACGTTATACCACTTAGCTTAGTTATTTTACTTATTTAACCAGGCTTCCTCAAGTTCATCCACAGGTATATAAGTGACATCACCTTGTTGCTCTTTAGTTACATGGCATCATTCCCACAGTTTATTCCCTTACACTCAGGTGGGTGAAATGGTTAATGGTTGTAGTCTACCCACAGCCAATGCATGTAGGCTTTGTAGGGTGTGACGTTGTTTTTAAAATTATGTGGTTTTTAGATACTGCTAATGACTCTTTATATTTTTCTTCTGAATACATTTATCTATGTGGACATGAGGGCTCTGATATTTCTTTGATTATTCCTACATTTAGGTGTTCTTACTCTTATTCCAGTAGGCTATCCCAGCCAAAATAGCCGTAGCAGTTTGTTTGTAGGCTACATCAGGACCCTGTTGATTACCTGGGGTCGATTGTGATAGGAGTCTGAAATATCTCTTTAGGATATCCACATCCAGCAAACTAGGTATGTAAATCAACCTGTCTTCACTCTGTGTTGGTCATTGTATGGAATATCTTTGAGATGGTGCACACGTGTGCCATTATTTAATCTTAATTTACCAGCGTCTTATATAGCTAATCTTAAAATAAAAAGGAAGTGGGGGTGGGTTACTTAATTTGTTTTGTTTTCAATGGGGGTTGGAAGGGGACCCAACCATTGTTCCATAATTAAATGAAATAATGGAACAAGTAGATTGGTGTCTCCTCCAGAGAAGCTGTGCTTGGTTCAGAATCTCACCCTGTTTTTTTCTCCCATCTCCTCCAGGTTGCTTCTGTAACCTGGGCATGAGGACAGTCACCCCCGAAACGATGGGGGTGTGTGTGTCTCTCCACGCTGACGGGGGGGGGACCAAAGAGTGGTTGTGCCTTCTTCCCCCACAGGTGAAGTCAGTTTTCAGAGGATTCCCCGGTGTGATCAGAGGCAATTGCAAAGAGTCTTAATGTGGTTTTTAACTGTTAAGTTCCCAGTGAATTTTGATAATGCAGTGCCCCAGTGCTACCATATTCTCTGAATAACCAGCATAAACTTGTGATGTAGTTTTAAAATTGTAAACCACAATTGGGGGTTCTATCCTTTTAGGCCTGGGGCACCTTCTAAAATAAATAATTTTTGTCCTTGTTACTCAGTGTTTTCTTTTTGCTGCCCCCGTAGTTTGCCTTCCAAGCTAAGGATGGGTGTCTTAAATCTTAAAGGTTCACCCTCTTTTTTGGGGGGGGTGCTCTAGACTCTTAAGGAGTTAGAGAAATTTTTATATGAAAATCAAAACCAGGCATTGAGTAATATTACCCAAATAAAATGAGGAGTTAAGAAATCAAGTTTCTTGTTTGCAAAGCGCCTGCCATTCAGAGTTGAGAACATCTGCATTTTGGCACAGTGTTTCAAAATATTGCAAATGTTTGACACTTTCAGTTAATTTTCAGGGTTTTTAAATCATACAATGTTTGTGCAGGGTTTGAGAACATTTAGCCATACAGGGTTTTAACAAAGGGAAACTAAAATGTGCTCCAAATGGCTCTTGCTGTTTTTGTTTCACTTGTTTTGCAAGACCAGTTTAAAAAAAAAAATAATAATCCAGTTGGTCTTGAAAGACTCCTTTTGTTGACCTACATTTGTTCCACATTTGGCTGCAGACTTGAGCTTATTCCCATATGTTGCCTATTTTTCTAACTTGGAAATAAAATATTAAGGTAACATAGGTAACCAAAAGAGGGGGGATGATGGCAGGTCTGCATTTCAGTTTAGACTTTAATGCAGCTTCTCTTAAATTATTAAAAATGGTTCAACAGCTGCAGAGTGGACTGATGGGGAAGATAATACCACTTGGTGTCAGATAAGCTATTAATGAACTGAGAATTTGCATAAACACAGGAGCCCAAATTCATCAAAACAAAGTAGGCAGCATGTTTGCGGTCAGTATTCAGTTTGGGTTTTCCAGCACTCAAATACCTTGAGTCTCAAAGTCTGCTGACCACTAAAAGTCGATCTGTTTTTGTGGTTCTTTAGTGTAAATTGTAGATGAATTGTGCTTTCTCAAATAAGGTTTATTTTTAAACTGACAATTTCTAAGCTGTCATACGAGCTTTAATGGTATACTGCACACATACCAGAAGCTGTAATGAGCACTAAAATCTCAATGCAAGACCTTACCCACATAATCTTCAGTGTCTTCTTTTTATATATATATATACATATATATATCTAACCCCTATATGAAGTATTGTGATGCTGTAGTGTGACTGAGGTTACTGTGATTTTTTTTAAAAAAAAATTTCAACTGCTGCTTGATGTGGTCATAAGTGTAAATTATGCTTTTGTTTTTACCCTTTTATAGGATGATGCTGCTTGACGATTTCTGATCACCCTGTAGGAAAAGGAAACTTATGTTGGCCTTTTTATGAATTCATAATAAATCAATATATTTTTATATAACAAGACATTTGTTATGTTGCTTTGTTTTTGTTTGTTTTTTACACTGAGGGCAGTCTGTTCTCTGTTGGACAGGAAGTTTTCAGAGATGGTGAGGCCTGAGATGTAAAGCGGGTGGATGTACTTGTTTTGGGGAATCATACACAGTATATTTTGGGGTCAAAGTGTGCTGTGTGTCAGTTTTGTCTCTTGGCTGACACCAGGCTTTATGAAAATCTCTTCTTACTTTCCCTGCCATGTGTCCCATTTTACAGCCTGGATTGCATGGTTTTTAAATATGCACAACACACACTGGCAGTTTTGAGTATGCCATGTGGAGTTTTCCTATATGCATATTAAGCATTTTTCTCCATTGCTGCATATTTTTGCACATTTCAACTACCAGGCATCAATCATAATTACAATAGGACTAGTTGAAACAATAGTTCGAGAAGCTTGCAGTAGTAGAAGGAATATCTTGGTCATTTTGACTGAACATAATTACATTTTCAGATGGCTATTTTTTTTCAGTACATTTCTACCAATTAAAATGATGCTTGTGTTAATTTATCATTTGAATTATCACTAGTGAAAATTCACATGTCAGAATTTAACAAAATAATCTGGAATTTGCATTTCAGATGTTCACAACCATCAATGCTGAAGTTTAAAGGTTGTCAAACAATCTCCAAAAGGGATCTTTTAGTACATCAAATGTTTTTTAGGGCTTAGATACATCAAAATAATATGAAGCTGTTCACAGGAAGAAGCTTTCCTGTGTCAGAATCTGCTCAAATGTGATTAATGGGAGTTATTCACCTCCTGTAGCAGCATGGGGGGACGGGTACTGAGCGCAGTTTCATTTATTGTGAAGCAGCTGCCTCTGGCCAAGCTAAATTATTAAGGCTGCATACCACTTTTTCAGACTTGCTCAGATCAGGATGGTTAAACAGCAAAATAACTGCATTTTACAGCTTTAACTGGTTGTGCTTATTTGCTTTAAGTAAAGTGAAACAACCAACTGTGCAGTGATCATAAAGATATGGACAGTTTTGTGTTTTCAGGTTGATAATCAGTTTTGTTGACTTGATTGAAAATAGTTTACACATTTGGAAAAATTATTTTGTCCCAGTGGATCTAAAATTTACACTTGATAAATAAAAATACTGCTTAACGTTTTATGTATTTCTGCACCAAAATGCAGGGCCAATAATATAAGAAATAAATTTATCAGGGGTGTAGCTTTATTGAGTTCTTAAAAACTGTATTCGAAGAAAAACAAAGGTCCAAATTCACGCCGCCTTTTTTCAGGAAAGGAAGATTTCCGATGGGACATGAAGGCAGCGGGGCATTGACGCGATCGCGCGCCGAATGTGAGGGGATGATTTGTTTTCAAGGCGACCAATCAGCGAGAGGTACGTCTCGGGAAGACGGGAGTCAAACGGCCCGCCCTTACGTTGTTCATTGAAGAAGAGGGCGATCTGAGCTGCGCACCATCCTCCGGAGAAACCATGACATCCAAACTTTGTAAGCTCTTTGTCGGAGGCCTGAACGTGGAGACCACCGATGATGGCCTCCGCAAGTACTTCGAGCAGTACGGTACCCTCAGCGACTGCGTCGTAGTAATGAACCAGCAGCTCGGACGTTCCCGCTGTTTCGGTTTCATCACCTACTCCACGCCGGAGGAGGCCGACGCAGCAATGGCCGCTAAGCCACATGTCGTCGAAGGCAACAACGTGGAGGTGAAAAGGGCCATAGCGCGAGAAGATGCCAACAATCCGGATATACTCGCCAATGTCAAGAAAATCTTCGTCGGCGGCGTGAAAGACCACATCGTGGAAGAGAACCTCACCGAGTACTTCTCGCAATTTGGCGCGGTGGAGAAGGCCGAAATCATCTCCGACAAGCAGACCGGCAGGAAGAGGGGCTTCGGCTTTGTCTTCTTCGAGGATACTGACTCCGCCACCAAAGCGGTCCTGACCAAATACCACACCATCAACGGGAACAAGGTGGAGGTGAAAAAGGCGCTAACCAAACAAGAAATGTCCGCCAGCGGCCGGGGAGGAAGAGGTCGAGGGCGAGGGATGCAGAGTTACGGCGGCGGAAGAGGAGGAGGCGGCGGCAGCTATGGGGGAGGCTATGGCGGTGGATACGGAGGTGGCTACGGTTACGGCGGTGGCTACAACGGTGGGGACGGCTACGGAGGCTACGGGGGATACGACGAATACGACAACCAGATGGGGGGTGGGTACAGTAATGGGGACTTTGGGGACGGCTATGGACAGCAGCACTCCAATTATGGAGCAATGAAGGGGGGCAACTATTCTTCTTACAGGAGCGGGGCTCCGTACAATCGGGGTGGTGGATTTGGCGGTGGCTACTAATGGCTCCCCCCAAGTTATGTGAGATTCATTTCTAATTGAAATGGACTTGAATTTACACACACACACGCTACACATGTCCAGGTAGGGGGTGAGAGGAGGTCTTTGAGCTGAATTAAAAGGAGCAGCGCCCATCACCCACACAGCCTGCTTTCTGGAGCCCATCCACCCCCACCAGGGACCCCTTCTGTCCTCTTATTCCACACATTATGGACTTTAATACTACGAATTGTGAATTACTGAACTGTATTTTGTTCTGTTGAGTTCTTTAAGTATAATCTTTGTCAGTCACTGCTTCAACTGAGAGGGAAAAGAGTTTTTGTTTGTGAACCCGTCAGTTTTGCCTGTTTTCGCATCATGAACTCAGGGTTTTAGTGGAGTTTGTGGCAGTGTCAGGCAGCATGGGACTGGATTTCTTGAGCTTCTTGATCCTAAAACACACATTTTCTTTTTTTTGAGAAATGTCAGGGACTGTTTTCACTGTACTATTCCCCCCACTTTCCCGTCCCTTTTGCAGTTTTTTTTTTTGTTTGTTTTGTTTTTTGTTTAGATTAAATACTTTTGAAATTCATGTGTTCAGCTCACCCCCTATGTTTTGTTCTGCTTTTATTAAAGTTTTTAATGTTTTAAAAATCTACTTAATCTCGCAGTCTTAATTCAAATCTGCAGATAATGCTTTTGAAACTACCATTGTGGCAGTTTGGGATTAATGATTAATTTATTTTACCTCCTGCTCTTCAGCTTTTGTAACCCTTTTGAATTTAATTCAGAAAGCGACCACCAGGAGGCAGTGTTGCCTGGAAACCGCGTATTTCCAGTACATCGGCCATTTTATCCTTGTAGGGCTCAGTTTGGAGGTGGTGAATCACCAAAGCAGTACTTGAGTTTTATCCTTAGATTGCACTTTTTTTTAAAAAAAAAACAAAACAAATTTCTGTTGAATGAGCAATCAAACACTCTTTTCAAGATCATATCCTGATCTTCAGCTGTTTTACAGCTAGAAAACAAGTATAGTAATTTGTCATTTTCATTTTTCCTCCATGCTAAATATTTACAGAAATGCTTGGATGACAGGTTTTTCCAGTATATCTGGTTTTGTTTACCATCATAAACCCTCACACATACAGCCTGCTGAATGAGTATTTTCCGCTGGAGTCAACCAGTATTAATTTAAAAATGTTTTTTTTTGATCCACTGAGTTTAGATATGTCTAAATAACAACCATGGTGCTAAAATATGTAACATTCATTTTTGTAAGGGTGGATGTCATCAGCACACCTACAACAATGAGTGATTTTGTGGAGGAAAGTAGGTGCACTGGTGCACAAGAAGAAAGTGAGAACTCTCACTCTGACCCTGTTTCTGTTTGGGAAAATATCCAAATACTGGGTGCATTTATATGGATTTTTTTATTTTTTAGCATTGAATGTTATGACCTGATTTTGTAACCCACTCCTGCAACAGTGTACTGCATTTTTTTATTTCTTTAATGCCTGATTCTGTAAAGCGAGCTTAGTAGCTTTCAGTACAAAGTATTGTGTTTCAGACATTGGTGGGCGACTGAGGGAGCGCTCAAAATGCAAAAAAGAAAAAATATCAGTGGTTTCATTTAATGCAGTTGGCCTTGAATTAAACAGAATCAGAGTTGGAGCAGACCTGGAGAGCAAAAGCAAAACTGAACACTGCTCCTCCATTGTCAGCTATCATACTTGGATGGTTGATGTGGAAGGTTTGTAGCTGCAGATGAGCACACATGTTTCTAGGAAGGAAAGAGAAAAGGGGGGGGCGGGGTAGAAAACTGGTCTGGAAAACATATCTTTATCTGTCTTTAATAATGGTTTGGCAAAGCGTTTGGACCCTTTAATACAAGCTGTCATCCTACTTAAGATAACAGCATATAAAAGATTTTAAAATCCACAAAGTAAGTACCTAAATCTTTCAAATAAATGGCATTGAGTGCTACATAGTGGAGCAGAGACACTGAAATTTTCAGCATTGTCAGGATGAATAAAGACAAATGTTTCAAACCCATAAATGCAGTTACTTTACTGTTTAACTCTGTAATTGTACATGTAAATATACATATTCCACCTCTCGTGCTGTCGATGCTTTCATGCGGTGGTGTTGGCAATTAAAGATTTTCAATACTTTGGTGAGAAGAGTTGTCTGTCCAAAAATCTGGAGCCAAAATTGTGAGCTTTGGCCGGTTACTTGTGGCTTCAGCGATTTAGATGCCTTAAAAAAGTAAAAACCACACAAAAAGGCTCTTTGGTTGAGTTTGTGGTGACGTACACAAAGTCATCAAAACAAAGGCGCAAAAGCAACTCTGGGATGTCAAGCTTTAAGCACATGTGGTGTTGGGGATTTTTTATTGCTTTGATATTGATATTTACAGTTATTTGTATATCATTTCTTGACAATTGTAATAATAATGCCTTACACTTTATATCAGTCACACTGGATTAGTAGGATAAATATGAGGCCTGTTATATTCACTCTCATTATATTTAGGGCCTCACTTTCATCCATGCACACTTTTGGTTCACATGACATTGTGTCACCTTTAGGATATAATTCAGACTACTTTATGACCATGTGTCCCTTAAAGTTTGGTTCTGTAGACCCACCTGTGTTTGTGTAATATGAATTAGTGTGGGTATATGTTCTATCAAAGTGGAAACTGCCCCAAAAGTGTTTTTAATAGCAGAGGTTTTACCTGGAAGAGGATCCATCATTATGACATCTGCCAGAGCTGTTGTAAACCATTGGGTACTCTGGTGACATCTGTTTTTTAAGCACATGCAACAAGGAGCCGGTTAGCAGAGGCCAAAAAGGTGATTGGGTGGGGTTCAAGTTTCAGGAGGGTGACACTTGATGCAAAGTGAGAGGGGTCAAAGGCAAGTGGGCATTTGGCATCTTCAGGTTATATTCCTCTTCCTGTCTCTGCATCTTTCTCTGTCTCTTTGTTTCTCGCTTTCCTTTTCTCTTCTTCTTTCTTCTCTCTCCCTCTGTGTGTGTGTGTGTGTGTGTTCTGCTCTTAATTCTGTTGCTGTCTGTTTTGTGTAACCAGTAAGTCTAATAAACAGCCTGCATTGGAGCCTGCTCATCCCAGTGATTTTTTTGGAAGCTTTGGTTTTAATTGAGTTTTATACAAGATTGAATCTTCTTCGTTTCAGCCAAAAAGGAGCACAGGGACCCCTAAAATCACGACCCAACAGTGGGCAGACAGAGAAAGACAATGAGTCACTGACTCCTCCTGTTCTGTTACTTATCCAAACGTACTGTGGATACACACTAAGTTAATATTAATGTGAAGAACCACATAGCCCAGCTCAGCGTTTCCAGTGCATTTCAGGCTCCCTACTTTCAGTATATTCAGTGTGCTTCCCAGTAAATGCTGCTTATAGACTTCATGACAACCTCCCTTTAAGGTCAGTCTGCAGTGATCAAGGTACAGCAGCTCTGAGGTCACACAGAGTTCACTTCTCAAAGCACAGGGTTGTAGAGTTCATGCACTCAAGCAGTAGGATATGTAGGATTTTACATGAACTTCAAAACATTTTGAGTGAGATTGCATATAGAGTATTAACTTAAAATCACTGGCTGCTCAGCTGGTGCAGTCAACCAAACCAGAATCTTGCTTTCATCGTTTGCTGAATCACTCACGACTGGCATGCAAAATAACACATATGTAGCCTAATAAATATTTCTATGCAAATAGGTCTGCAAATAGACTTGGTCAGAAGGGTGACCATATGTGACCAACTGTTTCTGAGTTCCTTTCAAGCACTTTTCCTTTAGGATACACGAATGGAAGAAATGCAGACCCCAGTTGGAAAACAACCCTCCAGCAAGTACACAACTCATCTTCCTCAGTGAGCTCAAGCAATTTTAGATGCGTATTTAAAATGTGATACACGTAACAACAACAACAGAAAAATGCTTTTCTTTAGGCTTTCAGTTGTAGCATCTGCCTGTCATCTTAAGAAGCTGGAAAACCCCTCCTTTGTGTCATGGATTCCATGTTTCTTTTCTGAAGCAGTCATTTGATTAGCCCTTTGACAGAAGATCTGCTGCTGTACAACAAATGGACACAACAGGCATTTTTTCATTTTAGGAATTCAGTACCTATGGTCATGAGCTTCAGGTAGTGACCTAAAGAATGAAACTGCGAATACAAGTGGCAGAAATGAGCTTCCTCCGAAAGGTGCCTGGCCTCCCCCTTAGGGATAGGGTGAGGAGTCCAGCCATTCGGGAGGGCCTCAGAGTCGAGCTGCTGATCCTCCACATTGAAAGGAGCCAGTTGAGGTGATTCGGGCATCTGAATAGGATGCCTCCTGGGTGCCTCTTGGGTGAGGTGTTCCGGGCATGC
>VUQK01010115.1:43961-60995 GCA_015106715.1 Bujurquina vittata | reverse complement strand
CTGGGTGCCTCTTGGGTGAGGTGTTCCGGGCATGCCCTACCAGGAAGAGGTCCCGGGGCAGACCCAGGATACGCTGGAGAATTATATCTCTCGGCTGGCCTGGGAACACCTTGGGGTCCCCCTGGATGAGCTGGAGGAGGTGGCTGGGAAGAGGGAGGTCTGGGCTTCTCTGCTCAGGCTGCTGCCCCTGTGACTAGGCCCCGGATAAGGAGCAGGAAATGGATGGATGGAATTCAGTACTTATCTAATTAATCTGTACTGTAATCAACACATTCACTTAAATTAAAAAAAAACAATTTGTCAGTTTTGCTTTTGAGATGAGAGAAAATCACATTTATGACAGGAGGAAGATATAATAATTTCAGGGAAATGCTGAGTCATGTTCTTGTGTTTAGTGGAAATTAAAAAGGAAAAAAACAAACAAATGAAACAAAAAAAAACCCAAACTGCTGACCTGGACTGGACTGACTGTCAGTGTCTCCATCATGTGCCTTGATGTTTATACTCTGTGCAGTACCTATTAAACTAAAGCTACTGTTGATAATATCCAACAAATGTCTATACCCATATAAACAGATATAAGCATACTTTGATAAGTGTATTTATTTAATTTAGACAGATGTCTACAAAGTCTTTCATTCCTTCTTATTCTATTCTGTTTTCTATATACATTTATTTGCTGCACAATGGGAGAAGCACCTGCGATTTCATTGTATGCGACGTGTATTGACAATAAAGCTATTCTAATTGAAAAAAATGACCAAGCGACTTGTAGGGACTGCAGGAACTTGTGATCTTGTAGATAAAGCTTATCATCACTTATTATTTTTCAAAGGTTGGCATTCTGTGATTTGATACAGCTATAAAAATATTTTTTAAAAATAAACTCTTTTTTTGTAAGAAGTGAGTCACCGCGTAAACCCATCTGTGCGCTCCGCTCTTGCGGAGTGACTCATCTTACAAATAAACGATCTGCGTGCAGCCGGCCGCTCTGCGCTCATGCCCGCTGTGTTGTCTGACTCCGGGAGGATGGACGGTGTGTCTTTGGGGTGAGTTGGCTCAGCGGTGGAGATTATTTTTGTAAAGCTGCGATTCAGCCTGCTTCTGCATCTGTTGGATAACACTTGAACCCCACACGATGTCTTGGCCATAAATCCAACGCGGAGAGCCCGAGAGCTCGTTCACAGCACGCGAACTCAGGCTAGCGGTGTTGACTTGTTAGCCTCCGTTAGTCCGCTAGCATCACTGGCTGCTCAGCTGGTGCGGTTAACGACAGTTGGCTGGATGTGGTTTGTTTTGTAATTATTTAAAAAGTGGCTTCTACTGTGATTTCAGCTCATGCTCATGGCTGTCATGGTTGGTTAGCATTGCTAGGAGCTAGCTAACTTAACCCACAAAAAACTTAAAATGAATTGAACAGCTTCCTGTTACATTTTTTGGACACAAGAAGACAAGATTGCTGTAACCCGATTATCAACAACGAGTTAACGGCCAGCCGCTGTGGCTTTATCCGTGCAGCATCATAAATTCTTCGAAATGCTTGATTATCTGTGGGTTAAGAGACGGTTTGTTTTGAGAGTTATGATAGCACATCGTACAGTACATGCACGGTGGAGACAGCCAGGCGCTGTTTAGTGTCAGACAGAAAAAAGCGCTATCAGATGTGCTTTAAGCTCTCTGCAGATCACATTTGGTTGTAAAATCATATTCTCCAACGTTTGGGCTGAAGTCCGTGTGCTCTTTCCCCTTCTTTATAAACCTCTGCAGCCTCCCTGGAAGACCTAAGTTACCAGTTATATGCACACATAACGTCTGTGTAGCAGATGTTTGTTAAGCTCTCACAGCAAATTGGCCCTAATTGCTTAATAATTAAACCCCATGTATTGTGACTGGTTTTAGTCTTTTCACAGGATATGTTGACCGCAAAATTCATCCAGCTTTAATTCTTAATGAAGGAGATGGGTCAAGAAAAACCTTTCATGCAATCATCTTGAATACAGCAAGGATCAAATAGGCATGGTTATTTAGTGCTGTCGAGCATCAGGAGGATGCCACCCATCAGTTTAATGGATCAGCTTTGAGTATATTCAGTATAATATGTATTGAAGTGGGAGGTAGAGAGTGCAAGCACTGTCAGTGACCGTATACTGTCTATTGTACCATTCCCATACTTGCACATTTTTTCCCTCAACTGAAAGGTGTGCAGTACTGTGAAAAAAATGCCTCATTTCTTTGTAGTTTGCTTCCGAGGAGCCAGACTTTCTTATAACTTAAAGTGGTCATTTTCAGTCCAGTTCTCATACCTGACCGTTTTCAGATGAATGTTTTGTTTGTTCAACTACTTAAAACTGACCTATGAATCATTCAAGCATAAAAAAGGCATCTAACTCAAGGGATGAACCAGTGCTCAGACAACTGAGCAAAGAACCAATTTCAAACGATATCTTTAGGCTCTTTGTTAGGAGGAGTCTGTTGCAAACCCACGTTTATTCCAGTTTCTTTAGTCAAATGTACAAAAATGCCAAAGATAACACAATTTGATGGGCATAAAATTGTTTTTATTTTTGTTACACAAAGAGCTAGTAGCCAAAAACATGGCATATCTTGGTATGAAGTGAAACACGTCCTGGACAGCTGGAGGACAAAGAAGTCGAAAATAAACTGAGCTAAAGAAACAAAGCTATGGATTTAATTGTTGCATGTTATTGTTTCGAATCTTTTCTGACACATTTTTGATCCTTAACTCATCTTAAATCTTGTCAGCTGTAGAGATGAACTAAACAGGAGCAGTGGTTATCAGGCTGTAAGTAAAGCCATTATTGGAGAATGGACAAAAAATAACAAATCCCACTCAAAAAATGAATTCCCTTTTTTTTTTTTTACTTCCTTTTTACCAATATTTAGTTGCAAATTAGTTTTTCATATTTTTCCGCCCAACTCTTCGATCCTCCTCTAAAAATAAAAGTTAGAGATTAACCATGAAGTAGTAGTGTCTTAACTGCTAGGTCATCATTGATCGCCACTGATCCAGACACTGCTTCTTGTGTCTTACCAGTCTGGTGGCCACACCGGCCTCACCGCTTCCAGCCTGTACCACCGAATCAGAGGAGGACACGGTGAATGGAGGGATGCACACGTTCAACCAGACGCACATGAGAAAAGCGTTTCAGCTGATGAATGACCTAAGGAGGTGTGTTGCTCAGATTGTGGTTTTGTACCAGCTTTGTTTTTTTCTATGTTTTTTTGCCTTTTTTTTATTTATTTAAATGAAAGTCAAGAAGCTGTAGTGAGCTTTGTAAGTCAGAAAACAACACAAGTCTTCCCGTGTTCACCTGGCCTGTCTCAAACTGTCAGTGCAGCAGTGGATTATTTCTGCCTGAACTGGAAGCGTTGCATTTTTAAAGAGGAAACTTCATCTGCAAGTTACTGTCAAACAGCTAGTGGTAAACCACTTTTATTGGGTGGGATTGTGTTTTCCTGCATGTGTTACGAAATCACTGTGGGCTTGTTAATTGCAGCCACAGTTAGCACCTTTAAAGTATCTGAAGTGTTTTGAACGTTTTAGTGAATGCAGTGTTCAGAATCTGCAGGACATTTTGCTTTTCCTGTATTTTCTTTGCTGCACTTATTTCTTTCATACATCTCAATAGAGCCAGTCAGTCCCCTTTGAAGGTTGTTGAAAGGCATTTTGGGCAAATTTTCAAAAAAAAAAAAAAAGAATTTTAGGAAGACCATCTGGAGCATACCGACATGCAGACTGATGATTGGTTAGGTTTCCTGTCCTAAAAATATTAAAATGCGAACCTCAATGTAACTGGGTCTGATTGATGTAAATTATTGTGATATTTGAGTGCAGCTCTGGTGATGAATGCCATATTTCTTGCTAAAAGCAATACTGTTTATAATTCCTTTTTATTTTGGACACAATTCATATAATCCCATCAGACCCCCATCTCTGCTGTTTCAAATCAGCGTCTTGTTTTAAGATGTGCAACATTAATAGTTCGAGTGTTTATGCACAAAAGTATCTGAAAAATACAAATGTCAAAATCAGATGTCATGGAATACTTAACCACAACAATAAAATGATGATTTTTACTGTTAAACATCCCAGTGTGCACATGTAAATAAACAGCTGGGGTTATAAATGACCCAACTCGCTCATTTCAAGGTTCTTAAACTTAACACTGCTTGTTGGTCTGTCCTCCAGTAAAAAAATGCTGTGCGACGTCCAGCTGGTGGCCGGGAGTGTCGAGGTGCCGGCTCACAGGGTGGTGTTGGCGTCTTGTAGCCCGTACTTCTGTGCCATGTTCACAGGTACATGCACATTATTGTTTGTGCATTGTATGATGCTGCGTGTGGGTGTGCATGCTTAGCTGTGCGTCTCGCTCTGTGTGTGCAGGCGATATGAGTGAGAGTAAAGCTCACCAGGTGGAGATCAGAGAGGTGGACGGTCAGACCCTGAGAAAACTGGTGGACTACATTTACACAGCAGAGATAGAAGTCACAGAGGACAATGTCCAGGTGAGAGTATTTTGTTCTCCCTATTTTTCCTCTTGCATCTTTTTTTGAAGCCTGGTTTTGTTTTTAAAATGACTGTTATTGTATATTAGCAGCAGTAACAAAGTCACCTCTTGCTAATGATGGCTGTTCATTAAGCCCTTTAAGTGCGATTTAAGGGTTAACATTAAAGAAGTAAATGTGGAGCTGCCCGGGGAGCTGCATATTAAAATACCCGCTCATTTCACGTTGTCACACTTTTTTTTTATTCACACTTGTTTAACAGGTTGGATAATTATATCAAAGTGGTGCTGTTGCTCCCAGCAGAATGATCACAGCATTAGTCTGGCACTTACAAAACTTCCTTTGTTTTCAGAAGGAAATTTGTAACTCGCTGCCCTTTTCTATGTGCTGACCTTCGTTTTTGTTCACCAGTTTAAGCAAAAGAAAGAATAACAGCATATTAATCCAGTTTGTAAGGGATAAAGGCTTTTTTAAAAAAAAAAGAAACATTTTTGCTAAACTGTTAACACACATTTTAAACCGTTCTATGATCTAGAAATTGTAAATAATGAACAGTTTGAGAACGTGCCTATCCTTTATCTGTTCAGTGTTTTTAGAGAACGTTTTAGGACTTTCTCCTTCAATTAACTTTTAAATGCGTATTTACTTGGGGAAAAAAAGCATGTCAATGATGTCATTGTTTTTGTTTATCATAAGAAATGCATTTCAGGCACTTAACTGCATAATGCATGGGGGAAGTTGCCCTTGAAAGGCTCTTCACTTTAGGCCTTTCCGTTTTTATCACACTGGTCTGACTGGAGCTGTTTGAGGAGCAGATGTTTACAACCGAGGACGTATGTGAGCTTGCTGTGTGAAAGCACGGCAATTTAGCTCAGTGGCATTAACTTGTGGTAGCTGCATGGCTTCTCCTCATAGCTCAGCTTGATCCAGCTGCAGGCAAGATACTTCCTCTGATTATTAGTGCAGGAAGTGTGCATGGAGAGGGGCAGGAAATCCTCCCACTGTTAGCAGTGTGCCTCTGATTGGCCCACTTGTGAATGTGTAACTTGTGTGTTTTGACAAGGAGCTTATATTCTGTAAAAACTTGCATTTTTACTTTGTTTCTTCAATGTCAGTGTAAAAATGTTTTTGTCTTGCTCACAGCCGTGTGTGTGTGTGTGTGCTCATGTTGGTGTGTCACAGCTGCTGTAAACAGAGTTTCACTGGGAATGATGCTTCGTTTTAGAAGAAACAAGGCTTCCAGGCAGCTGTGCACAGGAAACAGAGGACACAGTGACAATAATCATTCAGAGGGTGTGTGTGTGTGTGTCTGAAGATACAGAGAGGTGTAGAGGCAGGCAGACGCTGACCTACTTAAACTAACAAGTAGCTTTATTAGCATCAATTTTCAGCAGTACGCTAGCTGCTTGTCACGAGTGTTGAGATGGACAAAAGCAGCACTGGATTTAAAAACATGGCCCCTTATTCAAATGAAAGGGAGGGCTGCGTGGTCCAGGAAGAAAGTTAAAGTTTTGCTTGATTACAACATTGATCAAGCAGTAAATGTCAGTTGCCAGTCAAATGTGTGCAAAGCTCCATTTCATACGTTTAATGATCATTGTTCTGCTTTTATTGCAGGACTGAATTTGATCTAAATGACTGCTTATGCTACATGATTGTGCAAATCAGTTTTTACAAATACTTTTATGGAACCTTGCTGATATGTGGTAACACTTCAGAGACAGCTATTGCAACATTTAGGGCAAAGAACACACTTTTCAGGTCCCCTTATGTGTCACGGTGATAAGTTTTGCATAATATCAAGTGTCTTGATGTGTTGGGAATTTAAATAAAACTGCAATACAAACAATTTGATTGGTTCTGCTGCAAAACCTGGAGATTTTTATTTATATCTTGTTGATGAAAGGCCTTCCTAGTTACCTTGATTTGAGCTGCACTAAACAGACATTGAGTTTGGGCTACCTAGGAAGGATTAAAGCACTCTCCTGTAAAGGATAGGGGTGCATGTCATTTGTAATGCAGCATAAAGATGGCAGCTTAACAGTGAAAATGAAGGCTAAGCTTTACAATTTCCCCCTAATTACAGTATGTATCAGGATCTTCTGCTAGGGGGAAAGGAACAAATAATCTGCTGTACACCCACTTTTACCTGACATTTTACCTTAAACAAACCAAAGCAGGTGCTACAGATTTGTATAATAAAATGAATAAAATGTACTACATCATTTTCCAGTGTGTTTAACTTCAGCAGATAACGGAACATCAACCATTCTTTTTTTCCACTCCTTTCCTTGTAACTGCTGCGATCCGTTGCTGATACCGAGGCTGCTGGTTTGTGGCTGGCTCTGAGCTCTGGATAGCTTTCGTTACTTTGCCTTTATTAGCTTCTTTAAAACGTCCGTGTTCAGCTGACTGAGGGTGATTGACCTGTCTGATTGAGTTTGTTACAACCTCACGACTGTGGTGGCTCCCCCACGGTTTACTTTGGCGATCTTTGTGTCATCACTCACAGCGAGGAGCTTCCATGCTAACATGCGGCTGTCAGTGTGTGACTGTTTGCCTGTACCTAAGTGTGTGTGTTGTGCATGTATGAAACAGTCCTGCTGTTAATCAGACACTCGGTCAGGACTGATAACGTTGCTCGTGCAAACTACAGCGATTGAAGCCAAATGTGAGGTTTGGAACAAATGTTTAGTTTGTATAAGAGAGCCTAGTTTTCTTTATTTTTTATTTTTTTGAAAAGGTCTCTAGGTATTGATCATTTTCTTTTTATTTCCTTCATTCATTACTATGTTTACAAAATATCTTAAAAGGCAGGGGGTATATTCAGTTTTTTTCAGATCAGTTTTTTCTTTGTCCGTCCATTCCATTAAGATTTATTTTAAACCGTCTCTATGGCCTAATGAAAACCTCACTGGGCACCAGTACACAGGTTTATACACAGGTTTATAATTTGCTTCTTACCCTGAATGATGAGTTGCTTGAGCTTGTTTGATTAGCTCACTAAATAACAGACCTGCAAAGCGGATGAAGTCTTGAATTGTTTACACAGGGAATGGCTGGACAGATAAAAATACAAACTCACATCCCGCTACCCTCTGACTTCTTTTAAATCTCAGGTGCTGCTGCCTGCAGCCAGTCTCCTCCAGCTGATGGATGTCCGTCAGGTTTGCTGTGAATTCCTGCAGTCTCAGCTTCATCCATCCAACTGCCTGGGCATCAGAGCTTTTGCTGACCTTCATACGTGCACACAGCTTCTCAACCAGGCCCATGCTTACGCTGGTAAGCTTTTTTTCTTTTTGCTGTTCACATCACAAATCTCAACTCATCTTTTGTCAGTTGACTGGTTTATTAAATACACATGGATTTAAAATCTGATGCATGTGTGGATAGGGGAGAGATTGGGGGGGGGGGTCACGTTATCATTTACGCTTTGTTTGTTCGGGAGCTTCTTAACTGAAATGTTCAATATGTGCAGTGTGTAACTGTGGATGTTTGTGTCTCTCAGAGCAGCATTTCACCGACGTGGTGCAGGGTGAGGAGTTTCTGAGCCTCTCTCTCCAGCAGGTGTGCTGCCTCATCTCCAGTGACAAACTCACTGTGTCAACAGAGGAAAAGGTCAGGCACCACCGTGCGCATGCATACTTGAATATTTTTGCTGGTGTAAGAATTAAATTGTAGAGGATTTTCCACAATCATTAAATCACTAAAGTGAAGCAGATTTTAAAAAATGGGACAAAATTGGGACATTTTAGTTGCCATGGGTGTTGACTATTTTCTTATGTAACATAAGAATCCTGCCCATGCTTGGGTAACTCCAGTAGATATTAGAACATAAACCCCTTTTCTGATGGGCTGAACCTGACAGCTGACATATTCCTGAGGATGGCACATCTGTCTGCAGTTAACCTATCAAACAGAGTTTGATGTAGCAGCTGTGCGACATGCTGCTGTCAGAACATTGGCAGTCAAGGCTGAGTCAGACATGAACACGGCGCGAGCTGGATGCTGTCATGCTAACTATGAAGTACCAAACAAACTGCATCAGACAGTCTGTTGCCTTTGAATTATCTGCTACACATGTTTTGTGAGTAGATTAACTACTTCAGCTTCTTTGCGTGTTGTCTCAATTTTACTTTGTTGTTCTGTCGGGTCGTGATTTTAGGGGTCTCCACGTTCCTTTTGTCTGAAAATTCAAACTCGATTAGAAACCAAAGTTTGAAAAAAAAAGAAAAAAATCACTGGGATGAGCAGTTTCTGGTGCAGGCTGTTTATTAGACATATTGGTTACACAGAACACAGAAAAACCGAAACACAGACAGTAGTAGAAGTAAGACTAGAATAGAGAGAGAGAAAGATGCAGAGATGGGTAGAGAAGAAGAGGACAGGAAGGGGAAGAGGAAAAAGTAAGAGAGACAAAGAACAATCACATCATTTTTATAACCTGAAGATGGTAACTACCCACTTGCCTTTGACCCCTCTCCATTTGTCACCCCCTGAACCCACTGTGGGCTCCACTAAACAGTTCCTCTTTGCGCAGGTTCAAAGACACAGTTCACCGTGACTTTTCATAATCTGCAGCAGTTCTAACAGCTGTCAAAATGAGGGACTTTTCCCAGCAGAAAGTACCCCTCCAAAATACTCCCACTGGCAGCCCTCTAAAACTTATAAAAAACTCCTTAGGGCAGTTTTATCTAAGTATACACACTTTATTCATATTACCCAAACACAGGTGGGTCTACAAAGCCAAATTTCAAGGGCACACTGTCCTAAACAACTTGAGTTTTATCATGAAGGTGATACAGCGTCATGTGAACAAAAAGTTGTGCATTAGATAAAAGTGAAGCTCTAAACGTAGATGAGAGCAGTTTTAACAGGAGATAAAAGGGAGATCCTGAGCATCCAAGGGAGTGAATATAACAGGCCTCAGTTTTATCCTACTAATTTAAAGCATGCAGTGTTCATTAATCCAGTGTGTGTGTGTGTGAGACTAATATATTTGCTAATTAATGAGATGTGTTAAAGACATGACTTTCAGATGTTGTTCATCTGCTGTAGCTGTTTTTAGCCATTTTTGTCCTCCACTTTTCCAGTTTCCTCAATTCTTTAAAGACTTTTGCACAGTACTGTGAGTGAAATACAAAAATTTATTAAATTCATTGAAGTGATTGTATTTATATTGACTGAGGACTAAATTTGAATCTTTAAGATAAAGGCATTATGGCTATTTTGCTACTATTTGTTTTATGTATTTTTCACTAACTCAGACCTTGTTAGATGACACTGGTTGAATGCAGCAGGAGTGATTTGAGCTCCTGCCTTAGAAAAGGTTTCTAATTTCATTTCTGAAATAAAATCCTTTTTAACCCTGGAAGATAAGCGTCTGGAGAGGTTTTGAACAATTGTCCTCTGTATCTCAACTACCACTGCTGGTGTCGTTTGTGTGCAAAGTGAGGGGCACTCAGTTCCTCCTGCTCTACAGGCTATCGAGAGGTAAATGTAAAGTAAATGTGAGTGAAGTAGAACAATGAATATGAAACGGCAGATGACCTGCGGGGTGTGGCGTAAAACCCGTGTCTGCAACCTTTGTTATGTTGGTTCTCCTGTGAGCAATCGTTGAAGTTTCACACATGAGGTGTGTCACCTGTGCTATCTGTCACCGTTTCAGTCATTTAACATCCAATGACTTCCAACAAACATCTGTCACGCCCTCTTAATGCTCTTCAAGGTGGGGGATGGGATAAAATTGGGCTTGCCGCCAGCACATTTTATTCAGTTTTTAACTTTTGACCCCAAAAGGTTTCAAGCTTTCAACCTCCCCACAATATGTGGAGTACTGACATCTCCCTAGAAACTGTTTCACTGTATCCTTCATCTTTTTTCCAGGTGTTTGAGGCAATGATATCTTGGATCAAACATGATAAACCAGCTCGCCTGGAGTACATGCCCAAACTAATGGAGCATGTCAGGCTTCCTCTGCTGTCCAGAGATTACCTGGTACAGGTAAAACAAACTCTGTTGTGCTCTACCTTTTGCTTCCATCTCTACCATTGCTGGCATCATGCCAAATATTCAGCCTCTTTGAAGGTCAACACTACTACAGCCCCTTATGTTATCTAAAAATCTTATAGCCCACCCACAAACTTTGGCATCACAAGCCTATCGAGTATTTCCTTTATGGCATTGATTTTGATGAATTTCTTGTTGAGACAGATTTAAATATGGATTTAAAAAAAAATCAATTTGTAATTTAAAGCCTATAGCTTTATTTTAAGCTTGCAATGCATTGATGAGTAGAGAAGAGATGTTGAATTAACTGTTCATCTGTGTACAGCACATTAGCCATCACGTTCATGGGCCCGCTGCCATAATCAGTGTGTCTACATCCGATTTTTTTGGCACGACCAATTTTTCTTAATGTCACACAAACCAGGAAACCTGCTTCTTATTTATTTCTCTCCAGAGAAAGCTAATTTCTCTGCCGCTGAGCAGAAAACCACATTTTCAATACTTTTTAAAACGGGTATGCTAACAGCTGAGGGGGCTTGATGAAAGGATAAATCATTACATTTAGTGACACCAGCTTGTATCAAAATGAAATCACGACCACCTTAAACAGAGCCTCCTACAGTGTAGTCTCCACAGATAGAAAATCATGGTTACTTAAGTACATGAAAAGCCACTGTGTAATGGAGTCCTGTACCTCTCTTGAGTGAAATGTTGTCCTTGTTTCAGATTGTTGAGGAAGAAGCTTTGATAAAGAACAACAATACCTGCAAGGATTTCCTCATAGAAGCGATGAAGTATCACCTGTTGCCTGCTGACCAGCGTCACCTCATAAAGACGGACCGGACACGACCACGAACTCCGATCAGCATCCCAAAGGTACATAAAGAAACATGCCGAAGCATAACATACAGGGTGTGTGCACTTTGATTTTCTTAGTCTAATCAGTCCTATTGTGTCTCTGTGTGGACATCCAGGTGATGATTGTGGTTGGTGGTCAGGCTCCTAAAGCCATCCGCAGTGTGGAGTGTTACGACTTTGAGGAAGATCGTTGGTACCAAGTGGCCGACCTGCCTTCAAGACGCTGCCGGGCAGGTCAGTTTCTCTAATTAGTACGATGTGAAACTACTTGAGCCCGCTGCGTGCTTACTGCAGGATGGATACAGTTAAAGAAGTGCTCCATAAAGCAACAGTACTCAAACCTTTGTGTATGTGTGTAAAGTGACTCTGTGATAGGAGCTAAAACGGCCCCAAAAGGTGAGCTCAGAGGACTTCTTCTACCGTAAAATCCTACAGTTGCATTTCAGCTTTTGGAAACCAAAATTCAGATTTAACTATGAAATCATCCTTAAGTCCTATGTGTTGTTTCCCAGGTGTCGTTTCCATGGCAGGACGCGTGTATGCGGTCGGAGGGTTCAACAGTTCGCTGCGGGAGCGGACGGTGGACGTGTACGATGGAGCGAGAGACCAGTGGAGTGCAGCGGCGAGCATGCAGGAGAGACGCAGCACGCTGGGAGCTGCTGTGCTCGGCGATTTACTGTATGCTGTGGGAGGCTTTAATGGAAGCATAGGTACGCAAAATACACACCAAAGACCTGTTTATCACGTAGCATTCTTAAGTTGGGTATTTGAGGATTATCACACTTCCAGTCACTGCTCATGGGGGAAAAAGAGGACTCATAATTCTGGATAAATGTGGGATTTAAAATGATTTAATTGAATCTGCAGTTTAATACAGTTTATAGTGATCGCACTCCCTTCATTAATATTACAATATGCTAATTACGAACACATATTGAAGCAAATTTCTGTGCAGTTCAAGATACATTTGCTTTATAGTGGCACAGCTTTCTTATGCACCGTTAAACCCCATTAAAACACAGGAGGCAGGAGATCCATTTTGTTCTCACAACACATCCACCAGCTGGATGTAGAACACCCACAGACTGCTGTGAAAACGCATTCTAACCCTTGTTTGTGGGAAAGACTGAAATGTAGGGCTACATCTTTCCTTGTTTCTTTGCATTTCCGCTTCAGGTTTGTCAACCGTCGAGGTGTACAACTGTAAAACCAACGAGTGGACATACGTCGCCTCTATGAACACCAGACGTAGCAGCGTGGGGGTAGGCGTGGTCGATGGTAAGAATGGTTGTTAGTTCCCTTGTGTTCATTTAGAATGAAATTAGAATGTATGTTTACAATGTGTACGTGCTTACCTGCAGGTAAGTTGTATGCAGTAGGGGGATATGATGGAGCGTCACGCCAGTGTCTCAGTACAGTAGAAGAATATGACCCGGCTTCCAACCAGTGGTGTTACGTAGCTGAGATGAGCACACGGCGAAGTGGTGCAGGTACTCACTCCAGCCACAACACAGCTTAGCTTTAACCCTTACACCCATTTCTCCTTCAAGTGTCAGAATTCAAGTATAGTTTAGTGTATGTATTTGCTTGGCAGTCTCTTAGGTGCCCCTCCCTTCCTCCCTGTCATACGGTTTCAGTGATAGTTGTGAATTGTCTGCATTTACGTTCTTCTAGATCTTCAGAGTACTTCATGTAGTCTTGGTAGTCGGCGTCCAGTTTTCCTTCTTCAGTCTTCTTCCTCAGTTATTATTGGGGCTTGGTACCCAATCTCAGAGTGTGTGTGTGGGGGGGGGGGTGATGAAATCTCTCCCTGGCTCCCCCTTGCCGTAGCATTTGTGTTGTATCTCATCAATCTGTAGTTGCAATAATTCAATTATGTATTTCTCACTCATTTTTCTGAGGTAGGCTTGGTTAGCATGGGAGGGTCTAGCCTGGGGACCCTTACTGGAAATATGCCCTGGTCAGGATTCGAACCCCGACCTCCTGCACCAAAGACCGTTACCTATCTGACTGCACAGAAAGCTGCAGACAACATGGGAAAGTAGTTGTTTTGATTACACCGTTAACTTTTCTGCTTGGGGCAGCATGGAGGCCCGTGTTCACATGCTGATGACGAAATTTACATCAGTCTGACACACACAGACACACACATTGATCTTTGACCTTTTTCCAACCGTTTATTTTGTGGCAACATCGCCCCCTGGTGGACTTTGACTGCATTTGTGAAAACAATCTGAGAACAAAAGCAGAGGTTACCTGTTAAAACTTTTTCTTAAATTTCATATGTGATGAATTTATACTGTATTTGGATTTTGGAGTTGATCAAATAAAATTGTGAATTTTAATACATCCCCTCCCTCTTAGTATCAGGTCACTGTCACTATTATCTGACGCTCAGTCAATAATAAATTGTCTTTCATTCTCTTGCACGAATATAAATTGGCAGCTCAGATGACGGTGTGTTTGTTAATCTAACGCCTTCATATTTCTCCAGGTGTGGGTGTGCTGGGCGGCCAGCTGTATGCAGCGGGAGGACACGACGGTCCTCTAGTGAGGAAGAGCGTCGAGGTGTACGACCCGCAGACCAACAGCTGGAGGCTGGTCTGCGACATGAACATGTGTCGACGAAACGCAGGTGAGACTGCAGTCGCAGGAGCGCAGCGTCAGTGAGCCAGCTGTTACTGCTTTGTAGCTGATTGCAGCTTTATTTGTCTCAGAAAAGCCTAATTTAATACCAGGCTTTTGAGCTTAAATAAAATGCATATAAACAAAGCGTATGTTGCCTCTTCTGAATCAGGTGACTTGGGGTCCCTTGATAACTGATCTATTAAATGTTACAGTCCCTGAGCAGGATTTTGCCCGCTCCCACTGGCCTAACCCTAATCCTGCACTTAAGCTTCCAGGCACCTCTCCCAGCAGGTTACTCTGCTGCTTCTCTTTTCTTTGTCCTGATTTGGAAGTAGCTTCTCGACTTGCCCGTTTCACTCGCTTTCTGTCATGCACATCATTGTGGCTCATTTGTGGTTTGCTTTGGAGTACAGTGAGGCAGTGTCCTCTCACGGGCCTTAAAAGCAACGATTTGTTGCTGGACAGAAACAGGTGAAGCTGAAGAAGCAATTTTGTTTGGTTTTGTTTATTGATCGCACCCATATCTTTACGATTAGGCTAAACCCTTTAACGCTGGGCGATCGCCGGTTCCCCGCCCTTACTTGTGGCGATCATCTGTTTAAGACGTAACGTATCAGCGGGGAGTCTGAAATAGAAAAGGAACAAAATCAAGGCAAAAGTTTAATATTGAAGTGGCAGAGAAGTGTAAAGGTGTTTTAACTGTGTTTAACTGTCTTCTCCAGGCGTCTGTGCCATTAACGGGCTGCTGTACGTGATTGGTGGAGATGACGGGTCCTGCAACCTTTCTTCTGTCGAGTTTTACAACCCGGCCACGGACAAGTGGAGCCTCATTCCCACCAACATGAGCAATGGACGCAGCTATGCTGGTAGGTCTGATGGAGAGAGGAAGAAACATGAGAGGATGGGCACATTTGACCTGCTTGTAAATCTGTTTTCTCTGTCATGTTCTCGCTGCTTCAGGAGTCGCAGTGATTGATAAGCAGTTATGACAGCATCGGCTCCACGCCAGCAGTCGGCTTCAGAGACTCACGAGACAACCTCAGTCCTCGTTAACACAATCAGAAATGAATCTTTTTATTTTAAAACCCAAACCTGCCCCTCCCCCCTTTGCCATTTCTGTTGAAGATCCTGCTGTTTGAGGACCCTGTTGCACTGGATAAGAAGCAGCAACCACAGGACAGCGGGCTTTTTTTTACATGCTAAGCACATAACTAGCAGCTGTATCAGCTGCAATAAGACTGACATGAAGGAACTGATACTAGTGGACCAAATGAAGAGATGGGATGGTTTTAAATGCTCAGTGTTGTACCGGGACAGCGTCAGACCCGGAGCTTCAAAATGGAAAAGAGAACACTGACGATCGACCGACTGCACAAAGGTTTCAGGCTGCTCATAACATTATTACTGCAATAATCTACATGCCACAACACTCCCCTATGATTGGCTGCTGCAGGAGCATTATTCAAAAAAAAAAAGTCTAATCTGCGTGAGCATTTGAGACCTTTTTTTAAATGCCAAGTCTCGTCCCTGCTTCTTATGGCAACTCTTCTCTCAGCTTCAATCTGAGCCCTGAGTTGAGCCGTTGGATTCACTGGTTAGAAACATGCCTCCAGGAAGACTGGAGCAAGAGGGCTGCGAAGCTGGTGTAAAGAATGTGGAAAATATGCAAAATAAGAATCATATTTAATATTTTTGGGGCGGAGACCCAGGCCGGTTGATCTAATCGACGTGCTGCTGGGACTTTGTTGCTGTGTTCAGCACACTACTGAAGCACTGATCACTTGCACTGACTGATGCAGACCGGTGGGCTTGCGCGTCTTTCTGACTGACCAACGAACTTAATCGCTGAGCTGCTGTTAGACAGACTGCTGCTCAGCTGTTTGTTACTGATCGTACTCACAGGAGCTTTTAAACTCACCTCTTAAAGGCCAATAATTGTAAAAAAAAAAAAAAGTGCCAGTTTCGATCAGAATCAGAAAAATGCTGGAGATGTTTTTACTGCTTAATTAGAATTATGAACGGAGTGTGTCAAAATGCACCGTAGTAATTCAGCTGTAAAGTGTAAAAGATGCAGATTTAAGGGGTTTTTTTGTTGTTAATTTTTTTTTTGGGGGGGGGGGTGTTAAATTTTATCACAGCATTAAACCACATCCAAGTCTTAGCCTGACAATGTCACTCTGTGCCCCCATCTGGATGATGGTGGGTGTATTTTTAGATGTAGTTATTTAGCTGACTGACCGGTGCCATGGCTTTGATTTGAAGAGTTTTATAAAAGCGCTTTTATGAGCGGTTAATCCTTTTAATTTCTATTTTTTTCCCAGATATGGTGGATCTATGGGCTCATTTGGTTATCATTTCAAAGAAATCTTACAGAGAGTTATACAAGTACTAAAAAGATTACCTTTTTTTTAGTTAGTTCACGTTCTTCTAATTTCAAACTTGGGGGTGACTTGAACTTGCTCGAGATCCATGAAGAGGTCACTGTGACTGTTGGGACGTGATGTGGAGCCCTTTAACACTGGAGCACTCGTGATCCTGCTCTTACACTGGAGATGGATCGAGCTGCGAGGCGGATTTAGGAGTCCATCTTTGCACGGGCGCAAATGCACCGACGGGATTAGCAGCTCTTTATTTATTGAAACCGTTCACCACTTCCCACGTTACACTCCAAGCTGGTGCGACCTGTTGTTCAGGTGAACTGTTTTGTTTCGTTTAAACTGTAATATTTTAAGGGCACTACTTCAAGCACAGATTAGACTTTTGAGTTTTACACACTTGAGAGTTAAAATTTTAGAGAAACACAGTTGGCAGCAATAAGAGGCGATCTTCCATCAGCACTTGAACTCACCATGGATTTTTTTAAACTCTTTTTCTAAACACTACCTTAAAAAAAAAAAAAAATCAAACCTACCCACACTCCCAAACATCTATCTCGAGCAAATGTAAGTTGTTTTTGTTTGTTTTTTTTTTAAATAAATGTTCACATTGCTTTGTTGTGACCTTTGGGAAGAAAAA
>VUQK01010115.1:25551-37339 GCA_015106715.1 Bujurquina vittata | reverse complement strand
TCTAGATGGATTTGGAGGAGTCCTGCTTGCTGATGAGGACCTCCAACAGGCGGAGTTTGGCCTTGATCCTCTTGTACTCTCTGTACTCCTCCAGCATCGGCACCCGGTCCTCCTTCTGAACATTTCTGCATGGGGAGAGGGAAGGAAGAGTTGGGAGGTTTCCCCGTTAGCCTTTCTGCTTTTCTGTCGTGTCTGCTCTGAAAACTCAACTGTTCTTTATTTGCTCATTACTTTAGAAGCTTCCACCTGACATGCTGACTTTTTTAACAGTTTATTTAACTTTATTTAACTTATAAAAGATACAAACTAGTTCCCATTTGCTTTTGTATTGTTTATTTTCCTAAAAATGTTTGGAAAAAGGCGCAGTTATTAATACAGTGACCATAATATTATGTATACTGTGTATTCTTCTGACATTACTGTGGGTGCTGTGACCCCCTCTATAACGAGGGGGAAAAACTGTGTGGTGCTCTGGACACAAGTTATTGAACTACACTAAAATCATTGAAAACTGCCTGTGTGTGTGTGTGCGGGCGTTTGTGTGTGTCGCACCTACCTTCCATTATGCTGATAGAAATCTTCCTCAAACTCTCGGATGGTCTTCCTCAGTTTCTTCTTCTCTGCTCTGGCCTTCCACAGTTGTTCCAGCAGCTCTGGCCTGGAGGATGATGGGATACAAGAGAATGCTGTAACCATAACTAATACTAAGGTGTTGTAGAAGCATCAGGGACAGCTTTAGTCTCAGCAACACTCGAGCTAACCTGGCTTTCAACTGGCTTTCAACCCAGAAATTAAAAGGAGGTCAGCGAGAGCAGGAAGTGAACTGTGGCATGAGTCACAAGCACCAGAAACGTCTCCAAGTAAGACACCCGGGCTTAAGAACCTGAGCTGATTAGAAGTGTGTGTGTGTGTATGTATGTTAATTCTAGGTATTAGCATGTGACATGTTAAACAGATTACACACAGAGAAGATGAAACCGGTGTGAAAACTATGTCAACCTGTTGCTCCTAACTGCAGAGTCAGCAAAAACAAAGAATTTCAGCGCTGCTTTTCCTCCTCAGGGTTCAGAAAATGAACACAGAAATTGATGCTTGTCAGTCAGATATTCGTTAATGTTGCATTAATGCATGCAAGTCCGTGCGTGTTTTGTTCTCACATGGACGAGGCGTGTGAGCTGGACAGGCGCAGGTCCAGCGCCAGCCTCCCCGATCCCTCCTCCATCTTTTCTCTCATTGAACCGTCGCTCTGTCTGTCGGGCTGGTTCAGGCTCCTCACGGGCACGTCGCTCGGGGTCACTGGGTCGATGGCCATGATGACCTCGGGGCTCTGCATCTCACCGCCGCTGCTCTCTCCCTCCTCCTCCTCCTCCTCCTCCTCTTCTTCTTCCTCCTCATCCCTCTCCTCTTCTCCCTCAGCTTTCTGCTCCTGCTCCTCATCCTCTTCTTTGATTTCCTCCCAGAAGTGAGCGGTTTCACCCTCAATGATTGGCTGGAGGGTTTGAGTCCGCCTCTTACTAGAAGGTGATACCTAGAGGAGGGAAAGAGAGGACAATACATTCAATCCATACTTAAATACTTGCTATAAAAAGTACTGTAAGAAGAACTTTGTGTCTCTGGTGTGACTGTGTACTTACTGCAACAGGTGTAATGCTGACTCTGGTGAGCATCTGTTTGACCAGTCTGTAGCGATCGTACAGAGGTTTCACTACGAGACGCTCCTCTCTAGTCACCTAGAAGGGGAGAGAAAGACAGAGCTGATTAGAAAAGTTTTTTTTTCTTTTCTTTTTTTAAAGTCACAGACAAATAAATCTCTGCAGAATTTCGGTTGTCTTTGAACGCACTGGTCGACCATGCAGCCCTTCGTAGTGCAGCAGATTCTTCTGCAGGACAGTCTTCTCACAGGATAACTGCTCCTTGGTCATCTTCTACAGAGACACGAAGACAGTTACCACTCAGACTAGGGACTTTCCTGTCGACTAATTTACTAGTCTAGTTTAGTTAAATGTGAGGAAGAAAAAAAAAAAGACTTAAAATCTGAGAGGAATCTAATGGATGGGGTTAAACGCCATACAAATATTTTATGTGTATTTAAGAGCAAAATGAAAGCATTAATCACATTCCTCAATAATGTGGCCCTTCGCGCCATGTATAATCTTCTGGTCCCAATCAGACAACTCCTTCCTCGCAGGCTAGTGGTCCACACGTCCCAGCAGAATGTGCTTACACATCACTGTGGTCACGCGCTTATATATCAGTTTACTCTGAATCAGACTACATCAAAGTGCTGCAGACTCTTTTGTGTGGTTGTCATCTGCTTACTTTCCCCTTTGTGGGGTTTACAACTTCCTGTCACAGTGCAGGCGTCTGCTGGGTACGGTTAGTGGCAGGTGGCGCAGAAACAACTTTGAACCATCAGGTAACTGCCATTGTACACTAATAAAATAAGAGTAATACATTTAACCAGCTAGCTTTTCTGCCGTCGACTAGTCTTACAGTGACAGGAGCTTTTAGAAGTCCACAAAATCCATTAAATGTTCCGTCTTCAGATGGTAGCATTTAAATGATTACAATAACCCTTAAAGATGCAGTAAAATGATATACTTACAGTACTGTTGTAATTCTTCTATATATGTGTTTACATAATATAAACTAGAATGTGTGCATATGCATCAAAAACTTGTATTCTCTTCCTGTAAAACTCAAAAATCTTCACAATGATTTGTAAGCAGCCATGATAGGCCTGCTGGACTCCAGTGGCTTTCATAGCTATCAAAGTGATATCACTGCCTGTGTCCTACATATCCCATGACCTTCATGTCCTGTATCCAGGTGAAGGAGCCTCGGGGGTGGAAGTAAACTGTCCTCTATGGGTCTACACTGTATTTTCTAAACACCCATATTTGTTTAATCAGATATGAAGGATTTAATAAATCCAAAAACCTCTGTAGGCGTGTGCCTGTTCTTTGCCCATCTTAAAAATTGTACATTTGATCGACTTCCATCTTGGCTGGCATGTTGCTGGAGAAACAAATAAGTGCAGTGCACAGTTTGAGGCCAGTTGTTTTCTCTTATGTGTTACTGCTCTCAGTATGGGTGAGTGGTTGGGTACACAAACAAATGCGCACAAACTTGTCTCTATTCATATCTTTATTTAAACAACACTTCACATAATGCATTTAAAATGACTGAGCCCTTAATTATTGAGCAGCTGCCTTGTTTAGCTCTGCTCCTCAGGTTCACTTCATGTTTATTACTGTTGGCAGTGACACGCCTGTATTCAATGACTGTGTCCCTTTCAGCTGTCAAGCACTGGACCAGTTACTTGAAGACACTTTAAGGCTGTGAGTTGAATCTGTGCTCCGCTCCTTACCTTGATGTCATCGGGCCAGCCGTCCTCCTGCCTCTTCCCTTTGACCCTGCGCTGGATCAGCTCCAGCGTTTCCTCCCTAGTAGGCCGCAGGCCCTTGACCTCCCCTGCTGCATCATGAGCACCTTGATCCAGTGTGGAGCCAAAGCTCTTGGGCAAGGTGTTGCTCCGGGGCCGTGTCTGAGGGCCGAGCTCGGTCTCTGCACGCTGTTTGGCATCTGAGGAAGGAGCAATATGTGAGGATGGGCAGAGACGAAAGAATGAAGGCCGGGGATAGAGAGCATAAAAGACGAAAACGGAGAAAGATGGCGGATAAAAACATTGAGATAATTAGGCATGCAGGAGTTTATCTATCATGGTTACAATGAGCCAATCAAAATTAAGGAGAAAGAAGAATGTGCTTTGACAACATAAAAATATGCCACCACACAAAGTAAAAACCCAAAGACGGAGAGGAAATTAGGCCAGTCTGATGGCTATAAAGGTCAAACACTGTAAAGACTGCTGCCTCCTCAGTATTGTAGCACCTCTAGATAAGGTATCAATCAGTAATGTTTCTAAAGGTCACTTCAATTGTTGTTCAAGAACTGATACCAGCCCTTAGACCTGTTTTTCTGCAGTTTGTCAGCGTTTTTAGTATGTCAGAGCCTCAACATGTCTGAATTTTAAAAAAAGAAGAAAAAAGAGGCGGCTTTGCATTTTGAAATCACAACCATAAATATGTAATTTCATCATGTTGCTTCACATAAGCCATCTCTCCATTTATTATCCTGTGCCAACATGCTGTTTCAACAGACACTGAAACAAGGAAGCAAGATGCTCTCACAAAGCCGCCTCATTGTGACTGTCAGTAGTGTTTGAGATGTCTACTTACTGAAGGGTTTGTACTTACTGAGGTGAAACGGTCTAGAGCTGAGTAGGCCTGAGTAGGGGTGGAGCGGGGGGGTGAGTATGTGATGGGGGGGTGAGCAGATAGAGGAGGAGGAGAAGGAGGAGGAAGGGGAGGAGGGAGCATGGTGGCATCTGTGTGAATGGATCAAAGCCTGGTGCCTCAACGTGCTTCTGGGTAAAAGGTGGTGCTGGCGTCCTGGTTTGCCGATCAATCAATCAATCAATGGGTCGTTGGGCGGTAGGAGGAGGAAGGAGGAAAGTGAAGAGCGGATGCTCGCATTATTGTTTTTCAGTTTGATTTGAAACAGTGAGAAATGTTTTGGCCAATGCGCTACTCCAAAAAAGGAGAGCCGTCACCTCACAGGAAGGAGGTGGGCGAGTTCCCCTGGGGGATTCGTTCAGTGCGGTGGAACAACAGGAAGACAAATGTCAGCAGCCAGGATGAAATTTCTATATATTGGATACATTTTACATATTAATATCTAAGTTTGGGTGGGCTGACTGGCAGCCAGACCAAAAGCTTCTGCAAAAACAATCTGGGATTTCTGGCCAAATATTTTCAAATACTTGCTTTATGCATTTTTCCACAGCTTCACCTGACTGAACTCACCCTGCAGGTAATGAGAATGTGGGTTCACAAGGACGCACCAGCACACTGTAGGGTGGGAGCCACGCATGTGAGAGCCACGTTGACCCTGAACACGTGCATGCCTGCGTATGTCTGTCAGACCAGCATACATGCCATGTTGTTACAAAGGTCAAAGGTCAGAACTGGGGTCAAACTGTCCAGCACAGAACAGGATGGCACACAGACACTAACCCACACACACACGCACACAAATGCATGTTGACAGCAAAAAGAGCGAATGGTTGTACCTTTAATCTGCCTGCGGATCTTGGTCAGGTCAGTCATCCATTTGAGGACTTTGGGATTAGCTGCCTTGTCTGCATGAGAAGGCTGCAGAGAGAAACCACAGAGCAAGAGTTGGTATTTTATAGAAAAGGTCAAAAACAGTTACAACCACAATTTAGACATGAGGTTACACAAAAACATAAAACTGAAAATGTTACATTACCATTTGTGACAATTTAAGAAAATAACCATAGATCCAAAGACAATATCATCAATTTGAAGTTTATGGCTTCAATAGCATCAGATTTAAGCCTTTTAATGCCGGCTATGACAAAAATACCAAACCTTCGGTGTCCTTGCAGTAAGTAGTAATTAGTGAAACAAAACCTGTTCAGAGCAAACTGATCTCATTATACAGTGAATAAAATGTGGTTGTGTTTATGGTGGAGAGAAAGAGAGGAAGCAAGGAGGACGATGGTGGGCTAAAACATCCTGTAGAAAGTGACCACAACTGACTGAGTGCTGTTATTACAAAGATGCACTTAAAATCAATCACTGATTTGCTTCCTTTTTGCCTGACTTTTCTCCATTCCCTTTTGCCCCTTATATAAACAGGGGAAAAAAAATTGTGACTTAACTGCTGAGCAGTACTACTTTGAAAATACTACAGTCACTTTACAGATACAGATTTTACCTTGTAGTTCCTCTCCTTCTCAAACTGCTCTTCAAACTGTTTGATTTTCTTCTTCAGATGCTGAAGCTTTTTGGTGAGTTGGTGGGTCACCGAATCTCCTCCTCTCATTGCCTCTTTGGAACCAAACGATGCTCGCCTCGGCCTGTGGAAACGGGTATAAATAGTAAAAGGACCGCTACTTCAGAACGCTCTTCGAGTCCAGCTCAGCACTTGAAGCACTTTTTACTACAAGCTACATTCTCCTATTCCCACACACATTCATACAGCGCTTTATTCTCTGCCTTTAAATGCTTTCTAACTATCACACACACACACACACACACACACACACTACGACGGATGCATCAGAGGCAATTTGGGGTTCATTATCTTGGCCAGGGACACTTCGACATGTGGAATGGAGGAGCCCCCAGCGTGAGAGAACTGCTAAAAAACTCCACATAATCCACAGATTTCTGTTCTCAGACCAAAGATTGGTGGTGTCAACCCTCAAAACAGAGTCTCACAGTGAGTAAGCTACACATCGTACCTCTGTACTTTGGTGGGTGAAGTGGCATCGAGATCCTGCTGGAGGAATCGCTGGGCACCATGAACTCCAAAATCGAGAAAGCGTCGCGCCAGCAGGTGAGGGTGGGAGCGGGAAGAGGAAGGGGAGTCATCCTGCCCTCCCTCCCCCTGTTCCTCTTCACCACATTCCTCCAGGTGGAGCGGAGGGAGAGGAACCATGCGGCCGGCCAGCGGGGAGAGCTGCGCCTCTCCATGCTCACTCTCATCATGCCAGGATTTAAAAGCTGGGACAGGGTCTGGAGGAGAAATAAAGAAAAAAAGAGAGGAGTCAAAGCAAGTAAACAGAGGGCAAGAAGAAAGGGAGAGAACAGACAATCTCTTTTTAATAAGTGCATGATAGATAGGTGCTATACAAAGATCAGGTTATGTACAGCAACAAATTAATTTTTTTACTTTCACACCCCGCTGACTCACTCTAAGCCTGCTTACCAGTGGATTTACTGTCAGTGCAATATTGGCAAGCTGAGTCGAGAAGGAGGAGAGTGTAGGAGGGGTTATGACCAATGAGAGCAGCAAAGTCAGAATAAAAAGTAAAATCAGAGAGAAGAGTGAAAAGAAAAAAAGAGAAAACAGAGTCCACCTGCTACTTTGTAAATCTGATATAAAGAAGAATGTTTTACATGCAGGGATTTTTCACGATCAGCGTCACCACACATACATTTGAATATTAGAGGCTAATTTAATTATATTTTAATACAGTTTCTTGTACTGTCGTCACCTCTGACATTAAAAAAAACAACAAGGAAGGGTGAAAGGAGGGATGGGTAGATTGGTGGATGGCCGCATATGAAATGACTTACCTTGGCCTTCCTTTTGCAGATGCATCGATGAGAAGTCGATGGGAGGGAGGTGGAGATGGGAGGGGGGTGACGCTGTTTGGATGGACGGTGGAAGAGGAGTAGAAGAAAGAGGAGGAGGTGAAGGAGGGACAGGGAGAGAGATAGCAGAGAAGAGGAGTAGTGAGGTCATTCATAACTTCCCTCGCCAGCATTCATTCAGTGTGTATTGGGTTTAATTTCAAACAAATCCAACCATCGTCATGTTTTTCATCACTCATACGCTTACACTTACACTTATTCAGCTCCCAGGGATGTATTTAAAATACACATAAATGAGAAGCTTGGAGTAAAAATATTCCATCATTGTTCTACTTGTCCAATTTTCTGGAAATAGTTATGCTGCAGTGAGCACGCTGGGATACCCAAGATAAGCTGGAACTCACCTTCCCATTGGTTGTCAGGAAAAAGCTGGAGGTGGGAGGAGTCTGGTTGGCATGGTGACAGGTGGTTCCTGTTGGCCTCGCTGGTGTTGGCGTTGTGATCACAGAGACATGAACTGGAGTCCTGGAGGAGTTAAAAATAAAAGAGAGGGCTTAAAAAAATCAATACGGGATGGAAGGGATGAAGAAAACTGATGCAAATAATGTTTTTCCAAAGCAGCTGGTAGTTTCCAGCAGGTCTTAGCGGCCTTAGCAGATTACTCAGCACGTGACCCACTGATCCAGATGTGGTAATTTTTGCCCCCGACACTTACGCAGGTTATGGTGACTGCCTGCTCCATCGTCACAGGGGGCTGACTGTCCTGCCTGAAATTATACATTAGAAACAAAAATAAAAACACTCACAAAGCATTAATGAAATAAACACATTAATATTCCCTCAGGGGAGGGACATTTTCAGTACTCCATGGTCCAATATCAAGAAATACTAACATGTTATTGCTGCACAGTTTAATCTGGGTAAGTGTACTTTTATATAAGCTGTCCAGTCATACTGCTGTCACCCTATTTAGAGTCTTCCTGAGACAGCTGACCAAGAGTCACACTACAGTCACACAACTGAAAATCTTTCCGCAGAATAATTTGACGAGCGGAAAAACTCACAACGCAGTTACTTTAACTGTAACTAAAATCAGCGCTTTGTGCACTGATTATTTTGCCCTTTTGTTATCTTTAGCCTGTTTTGAAGTAAGACACATGAAATGGCATTTATCAGTTTTAACACTGCACACCACAGTGTCGATGATGCACCGACTAAGCCTGTTAACAACAACAAGCTGGGGGTGTGATATCACAGGACATGTAAAACTACACAAGAATGCAGCGGGAGTTAATACATGTTATAATTGAGAGAGACTGGGATAAAGATGGGTTTCAGATGCAGCATAAAATCTGAGCTCTGGTGGAGAAAGCGGGTCGAAACAATTTGCAGATGGCAAGAGACTGATCATCACACGACAACACCGCTGCCTCTCATTTGCTTTGTATCGAAACTAAAGTCGCTGAGGGTGAATCCAGGCAGCTGGTGTTTGCGAAGTAAACAGCTCACCGGGCAGTGTTTAAGTTGTTCTTTGCATCTGTGACAGACTCTGCATCCAGGTCCATTCCTGAGCTCTCCTCCAGGGCGGGGACAGAGTCCAGTGAATTCTGGGAAAGGACAACAGCAAAAAAAGAAAAAGAAAAAAGAAAACAGGAATTAGCGGAGCAAGAGACAGGAAAAGGCAAGAGACAGAAATGCTTAAATTGGGAGTGTAACATAACTAAGTTAAACACTGGGATGTTTCACTTCCTCAGTAAACGAGGCAACACACTTCCTGTTTTTTGTCCTATATAGTAGAAAATCCAGTGGACACTGAAATATGGCACACCCACAGATCAGATATTCCTAAAATACCCAAAATACAACAAAATAATGATTCTAGCACTAGAATAAAAATAATTTGTGCCACTTATGTCTCCCTAAAACTAAATTTTAATAATAAACATTGATAGTTTTCAGAATATTGAAGTGAAATGCACAGAAACAGATTTCCCATATGTGTCAAACATTAAATGCAACACAATGAATCATCTGAATAATAATTTTACCTATTCTAACTAAAATGTGAAGAAAGTAAAGTCACAGCACGGAAGTAACCCCCACCCTGGTGTGTGGCCGGTATAAAAATTAACTTATTAACATTTAGTTATGACTAAACACTGCCTGTATGTTATTGTGTATTCACTGATTTGTGTGTGTCTGCGTGTTTGTGAGACAGCCCACTTGTCTCTTATTTTCCCAGTAAAATTCCAGCTATTGCAGCAATCAAACCCGAACAAAGATGGACTGTGCTGATAATATCAAACACATTTGGTCTTGGAATGAAGCAACACACTGAGATGGGAGGGGGGGGGTTAGCTATGGAAAGCCTGCTGTGAGCCCACACAGCAGTTTGCTACAGTTTTCTTTTGTGTGTTATCATCTGATGTCACTTTCAATCTGAGCATGAGGGAGCTCCAGTTCTGCTAAAGTTACAGTAACAGGCAGAGCGAGCAGCTGAAATAAAGATTCTCTTTCTGGTTGTGATGCCAGGTGTGTGTCTAGCATGAATGCATGTGCATTCCTTGCGTGTCCCCCCCCACTGACCTGCGCTTCTCGCTGATTTTGTTGGATATGCTGCTCAGGCTGTGTGAGTGGTGTTTCCTCTTCTGTGTTGCAGGGACTGTCTTCGGGGTCAGTCTGTTGCTCCTCGTCTCCATCACAGCCCTGGTCTGCAGGCTCACTGGGACTCTCCCTAGCATATCAAAATGAAAATGTTAATAAAACAACGAAAAGTACCAACATTTTAAATACAAATTAATAACATGTATACATGGGAATGCTATGCAAAGTAGCATAAAGCTGAAGTAATCTATGAAAATCTTCAGTGTGTGTCCTTGATGGTGGTAACGCACAAACTGATTAGTACCAATGTATTAGTACCAAGTATTTACCTCTAATGTGAACCATCTGGTTGGCTTTGCGCCTTTGTACTCAAGATTTGGTATCTCAAATATGCTTTTTTAGAGTAATCTGATACCACTTTAAAATGCTAAGCAATCTTTGAAATGCATGTTTGTACCAGCAGGTGCAACTACAAAGAGTAACAGACATTTAGTGCGTGTGTTTCAGGTATGTCCGTGGCGCACTCTCACCCCTGGTTGACGTAGCTGCTGAGGTCTTGGTCAATGGAGGTTTTCAGATCAAAGAAGTGCTGCTCCACTGCAGCCCTGATGGTCCGCTGAATAATACTGGGAGAAAAAAAAACGACAACCCAGAGATACAGCAAGTTAAAGTGATGTTTAATACTGAGCTTAGTATACCTTTAAAGAGGGTAAGCTGATTTTACATAACTAATTTGCATATAATACAGTGACCACATTTTTTTTTTCCTGTTTATCCGGTATGATTACTTTACAGGAAAACAAAAACCTCAAAAATGAAAATAAAAACATCCACCTCAAGTATCCACATAAACAAACACCAAAGCTGCTGGACGCGCTTCTTTACTTTTATGGAGTAGATAAAAAAAAAATCACTGACGTCAAACTGTTTTGATAACCAAAATGAAATAAACTTCAGCCATGTTGCCGAGTCGGAGCGGCAAACTGATAAGTCCTTCTGTCATCCACCTCCAAGAATAACAAACACTAATTAGCATTTTGTACATGTATTTTTTCTGAACTGCAGTTTGACACTGGAGCTCCGTTTAGGAACCAGACACAATGTATCAAAAATCTAAAAAGACATTATTATAAAACTAATTAACAGAATGGAACAGTTAACCAACATTCAGCACTGTCATTATTACCGTAGATGTTTCAAATCCTTCAAATAAGCATATTTTACTTTAGTGATCAGGGTAAAAACTAAGCAGCACAATGTTTTAATGCACACATAACACTTAAACACCGTTGTCATCAACATGAAATCAGCTCAGTTCTACTGATGACCTTAGAAAGCTGTTTTTTTTTTTTAAATATTTAATTAAGATCTTTGCTTTTGGGCTATGGTTTAACACTAACTATGTGACTGAAACCATCTGCAAACCCCACTCTTGCTGCTCAATTAAAAGTCAAATGACACATTTATATCTTTATCATCTTTGCTGGAGACAGACCATGTATGGTACTTAGGTACAGAAGAGACACATTTAAGGTCTAACAATGAATAATTTTCACTATATTTACTAAAATGCTTCCTTTCCCATTCTGAGCAATTTAACAAGTCCTTATTAAGCCAACAGTGAGGCCCAGTTCTAAAAGAATTAATATGGAGCCAGGGAGAAGAGAGGAGAGAGCCTATAAAAGGTAACATCAGCAGTCGCACTCTGACCTTTTCTACACCGACATGCAACGTTCAACGCTTGATCCCCGGCTCTACTGAGATTCCATCTTTCTGGCTTCAATTACTCGACCATGTTTGTGTGATCACAATGTATTCCTCTCTCATTTACTCTGGCTTCATGAAGCCTGTGAGTTTTGTCACCGTTCCAGCTTAGACGGCAGCAGAGTTTGCAGAGCTGATGGAAAAAAGAAAAAAAGGAAAAAAAAAAAAAACCGACCCTAAAAGGGAAAAAAACCAATCCCTCCTAACCAATTTTTTACCCATTCACTTAC
>VUQK01010106.1:5413-23265 GCA_015106715.1 Bujurquina vittata | reverse complement strand
CTCTGGGCCTACTATGCTGGTACCCCACCCTGCTGGCGGGGGGGGGGGGGTGTTATTTTTGCCCCCCCCCCCCCCCCCCCCGAATGGCTGCACTCCTCACCCTCTCTCTAAGGGAGAGGCCAGCCACCCTTTAAAGGACGCTCATTTCTGCCGCTTGAATTCCCGAACTCATTCTTTCGGTCACTACCTAAAGCTCGTGACCATGGGTGAGGGTAGGGACGTAGATTGACGGGTAAATCGACAGCTTTGCTTTCACACTGAGCTCCCTCTTTACCCCGACAGACCAGTACAGTGTCTGCATCAGTGCAGACGCAGCCACAATCCATCTGTCAATCTGAACAAGACCCCAAGATACTTAAACTCCTCCACATGGGGCAGCCACTCGTCCCTGAGCCGGAGTGGGCACTGAGATTGTTTGGTTAAATACCATTTCCAAGTTCAAAGATGAACTTTTAAACTCAAAATCATAACACCTGTAATTTCTTCCTGTTTCCTACAATGCAGCTGCATGCATGACATCTGTGCATTTCTCTTCCTGCTACTTTATTGTTAAAGGCTTCATCTGTTTGCCCCATGCTCATTAGCTTCTTTTTAAGATACTTCAAGGGTGTATGTGCCCGTGTGTGGGGGTGTGATGAGGTCATGGTGAGTTGACAGCCAAAGGGCAGGGTCATCGTCAGTTGATAGCCTGTCAGTGATGACCCTCTGATCTGGCTGCCTCTCTTGTACTTTTCATGCTCTTCCTCCCCCACCTTCATGGTCTCAGCTGCCACTCCTCTCTCACCTCTGACACAAGCCCAAGGCCAAGGTTGGGAGGTTGTTGCCACAGCAACATAGCAGGCCCGTGGCCCGTGGCTGCTGACCCCGGGAGCCCCAAGTAGCTCTAACGATCATAATTTGCTCCCCTCTGCCCCCTGCCAGCTCATCCATGAATACCATTTAGAGGAAAGAAGAGAGTGATGCCGGGATCAACGGATGAATCGGCGGACTGACGAGCAGAACAACAGAAAGAACAAAAGAAGGACCCGTGTGCCACTGAAAAGGAGAGCTTCAGAAATCAGTTAGGATGGCCTTTTGACCCCCTTCCTCTCGTTCAGGTTGAGAAAGAGGGTTTAGATGCATATCATCTAAAAAGAGCTGGTTTTGCTTGACTAAATGGCATAAGAGGTCACCACTCCAGACGCTGATTTTTAATCACAATTCAAATAACTAGGAAAGCTCCAAACTACAGCTACATTTGAGACTTTCTTCATGTTTTTAACACTTTTCATGAGTCGCTCTGTTGTTACTGCTTTACTTCACTCTTGGTTTGGTTACATGCAATCCATACTTGAGTAAATATACAGTAATAATAAAACCTTGTGATGTGTGTGAGGGGGTATCATACCTGCTGGAAGGCCACTTTACTCTTCAATGCTATCTCTTGCTGAGTGGGGTTGGATGTGTAAATGGCTGAACGATACTGAGTACCGCGGTCTTGGTGCTGCCTCATACCTGCATGCAACACACATACACACACACAAAGGAAAAATGAGATACCCCACAAAAATGCATGAAGCACCACAATCAGCACAAACACAATGTCATTTGCATGTAAAAGGCTTTCATAATTATGTCATCATCCTGCGTCTTGAATTTATGATGCCAAATGAATTCAAAGATCATGGCAGATTTCATTAGGGAGGCCTGAGTTGTGTAGGTGTATGGGCAAACGAAGGTGGGTGAATTTTCCTCTTTTTTTGTCATCTACGTGACAGTGTCAAGAATTTTCATCAGCTTTACGTCAGAGTGTTTGGAGGATGCCCAGGTCTACTGTACCTTGATTAGGAGGCCAAACAGCTGCCATCATTTCTATGCTTTTCAGATGCTAAACTCCTGAGCAGCTCTGGCATCCATGGACACATCTTCCACATTTGTCTCCTTCTTTACTGTACTGTGTCATTCTTGTCTTCATTTATCTTTCTAAATCCTTGAGTCACTGGTATGTATGTTCTTCTTTAAGGCCTGTATAGATAGCCCTTTCAGTGATGGTGGATTACAGCCACTGGCATTTCACTTGGTCCAGTTTTGGCTACTGGTCAGTGATTGCCAAGCAAAACAAAAGGTTAAAAATAATTCTTATATATTAAAAGTAGCATTGGTGAGAAGCTTATCGTGTTTACGTCACAGTATTCAGTATTGTGTTTGTCATGTAACAGTTTATGCATTTGTGTCTCTTTTCCCTTCTCTCTCTTGTTTTAACAAATCATTTTCTTAACTGATTATTAAATTGTCTGCGCAGAGCACCAAAACACGCTTTACACCCAGCAGTGACATATCACCTTATGAAACTGATGTGAACACGTTGGCAAGCATTGGTCTATTTATACAACTGACAAGAAGCAACGCTGGCATTTGGAGTTGCGCTTGTTGTGTTGTGCTCGGAGGTGGGCCCAGTACTCTGAGAGCAAGTTTGGCATACCCAAGATATCCTTCCATTATCTGGCTTCAGCTGCAATCACACTCGATATGTCAACTGAGGGCTTCCCAATCTAGCCCCGAGTGTGGAAACAGGAAAGGCGGCACCTGACCAATCACAAACATGGACAGGTCTCCAGGCAGAAGAGCAACTGATCATACAAAGAAAAATAAAACTGATATGAAGAGGTTAAACCCATATAATGCAGACTGAAAGCAACACAGCTGCCGCAGACAAATCTCGCTATGACTTTGTGTGAGAGGAAAAGTGCTGCACTGTAGTTTAGTATTAAAAGCGCTGTATGAATGTTTGAGCACTTTCAGCGCTTTTGTCAGTAAGACTGGAAAAGACCTACTACATTAATAAAGTCTTGCCTATTTGAAGCCAGGAAGGATAGCCAGCAAAAATACCGACTGTGTGAGATAACAGACTTATTAATATCACAGTCCTGTAATGGAAGACTCGGGAAAGTCGGTGGATTGCGGCTGTTACTGCATTAAATTACTGTTTAGATGTGTAGAAGAAACTTTTAGGCTTAGTTTTTCTAGTTTGGATGTTGGCTTTGTCTGTGAGCAAATTTCATGTAAGATCCAAAAGTACAAATAGTGTCCTTTTTTATGTTCCTATATTAATGCTTTTAGAATAATAAAACTGTTGTAAAATTGTTTAAAGCCAACAGAAAAAAAATCCAGGAATAGAATGGCAATCATTTATATAGCAAATTTCATTATACAGAAACTCAATATGATTAACACAGGAGATAAAAACATTTACAAAGTGCACTAAGAATCCATATTAATCAACGATGCTCACCAGGAAAGTTTATTTCATACCTGTAAATCTCTAATCTTCTAGGTCTGCAGCATGACCTAATTTGGTGATGTACCCTGGCAAGAAGTGAACCACCTTCAAAACCCGGGTTCAACCCTGAAGTTACCTGAGTAAGGCCAAAGCCAAAATCTCACAATTCCTTTATGTGCAAATCAGTTCAGAGCAATCCTTTATTAAAGAGTGTATCATATCATTTGGCCTCTGTTAAAGATTTCCTCTCTCTCCTAATGACGGCCTTCTTCATTCCCATCGATGTCTCTTTGGACCTCATGCTGACAGCTCCAGTGAACAGCTCCAAAATGTAAATTCAACATTTTGAATCAACTCCCAATCGTTTATCTGCTTACCTTATTGTAGAATAAGGAGGGGGCAGGCCTCACCTGGCCATGAAACTGCCTGTCAATCTATTGTCCAATGACTTTTTAGCCTGTAATGTGGGACTATGGATAAACATGGAAAAACTAAAAAAAAAGTAAATGTCCAAATATTTCTGACTCTAAATGTAAGGCTTGCTGCACGTGTAAGGTAAAACAACACACTGTAAGCGATGTTTGTTGTTACATCTCATATGTGGGCGTTCTATCTATACTGTGGCAGAATAACAATTTTCACTCACTGTACGGACAAGACATCTCCCTGACACAGTGATCTGCATATCTTGTTCTCTTTAGATTAAATGCTACCTTACATCATGGAGTGTCACAACCTATCTGCGACACAGTCTGTTCAAGCATAATGGCTATAAGTATTCATCTGGTCTTCATTCAAATGAGAGCAGACAAGCAGACATCGCCCGCTCTCCGACACACACTGAATAAACTCACTGTTACTAATGTTGCTGCCTTGAGGAATTCGCTTCACAGAACATTTCTGGAACGATATTAAATGCTTGTGTGGTTAAAACATAATCTAAAAAAAAAAAGGCATACATATCATAAATGAGATGCAATAAAAATGCATTTGAAATCAGCAACCCTAAGTGCAATACTGCACCAACATACACAGAGTAACTTGCACAGTTAGTAGATAGTTGCAGAGTGTGTAAAATAAAATGAACACAAAACTGCTCCGACCTTTGTAAAAACCAACTAATAGTAATTAAATGTATTTTTCAAAATGTCAACCTATTGGAATCAGTGTGTTTATGTTCTGTATGTTTCACCACTGGAGCAAATATAAATACGTTATATTCTACAACTTCATAAATACACATTATCTAATTTCACATTTCTATATCTTTACCTTAACGTCTACTATTTCATCCATTTATCTCTGCATCTCTAACCTCAACCTCTTTTTTCAAAATCTGCAGCATTTGATGTTGCCCCCCCAGCACTGCTATTCAGTGACAAGGCAAATGGTTGCCCCTCTATCAAAGGCCACCAAGTCAGTCTTCCATTGGCTGCCCACCCAGTCTTCACTCTGATTGGCTGACTCGCAGGGGTTTTGTAGCTTTGCCGTTCCCTATGACCTATCCTGCCGACCTGTAGTCCTGACCACGCTGACCACACACAGAGCACCGGTTGCATATGCATGTGCATGGTCTTGCATGCACCAATACATATATTAATTATGCCAGGAAACCCCATCAAATAATTTGAAATGTACTCTGGTTTAATTTGATTAAGGCTTTTTTATTTAATACTGTTGAGCATAATTAATTTTCTACCTTACAGAAACAGGAGAAGCTTAATATCTCACATTAAAAAAAGTAAAGATGAAAAAGGCTTCTCATCACAAAGAAATAGCAGACGATATGGAATATCAGAGAAAAGCCAAGAGACAAACACCCCGGAGTGGTAATAGCTGCTTCCAACACAATTAAGTTCTGAGATCCATCCACCATCAGAAGGAGTTACTCCCTAATCAAAATATTAACACCATCCAAAATATGAGCCTAGTTTTTGATTATACTAACTCCAAATTCATCCCCATAAGCATTCAGCCCTCAAAGAACTACGATGGCAAAAAAAAAACCCTCTGATTCTCCCCTCCCGCCTCCACCGTCTCTCTCAGTCTCTCCATTTTTAACAGCCCCCTTCGTTATTTTCTCCATCCATCAAAGGCGGCAGTAATTATTAATGAGAGCCTCCCTGTTCGCTCTGCATTATGCATGAGAGCCTTGCCTCTGAAAGCAGAGGGTAATGGGGGTGGACAGAAGAGGAGGGGCTACAGGTGACACATGTACACACACACACACACACACACACACCTAGAATCGCTGCGTCTCAGGGTCACTGACCTATGCCCACAAAGCCAAAAATATTAATTAATTGCCCCAAACCCCCCACCAAATAAGAGCATGTTAAAGTAGCGCTTTTAACACAAATGGGAGGCAAAATGAGAAAAAAGTGGGAGGGTGGAAGTCTCACAGGGAGTAGCAACTCTCTCCAAGAGACGTACACGCACAAACCAGTGCACACGGGAGTACATGCAAACTCTTTTGGGGCTTGTTGTGCTTAAACCTGCTGAGATTTCTTGCAACTCTGTAAAATTTCTTCCAGTGTTTATCCTTGCACACACACAAAAAAATGGCTCCACTCAGCTTGTCCCTTCTGGCTGCTGGGGATAAAAGCATGCCATTTCTCCTAGTTCCAACTTCACCTTCCCACTTTCCTTCAGCACTCTGGGCTTTTTCACTTTTCTACTCTAGCTCCTGCCTTATTGCCCACTTCCTTCCTTCCTTCCAGATTTCCTTCTTTGCTTTCTTTGCCATATGCGCATATATGTTTCTGTGCTGGAAGGATGTCAAGGGGATGGGGGTTTCTGGCACCAGGCATAGCCAGACTTGTGATTTTTAATTTTTTTTATTTGCAGGCCAAGAAAAGAGATGAAACAGTAAGAAAGTAATCAGATTAAAATGAAGGCTGGTGCTATGACAAACTGGTAGGGAGAGAGGTGAAGGAGTGATGGAGGTAGGAATTACAAGCCGGGGAACACCGAGTATATTACACTTGCCACGGTTTAAATGTGCTTTCCCACCATTCTACATAAGTGGTGGCTTATTTTTATCGGCGAGCCTTCATTTGGTAACAGCCGTAAATGTTGAGACGTGTCTCAATGCTAGACCACTTCACGCACCGTCCCGACTCCCCTTTGGTCTTCGCTGGCTTTCTTACCAGCCCGGCATTTCACTTATATAGATGTAAAACAAGAAAAGATTGCAAATGAGGCAGAAAAAAATCATTTAATTAAAGAGAAGAAAGAGTAACAAACATTTCCGCAGTCAAACCACTGTAGGTGTCTGCAATTAAGAAATGCTTCTGCATAATTGGTGACTTTTTGCATGCTTCTGAACACGGAGGGAAAACATGTGAAGTGAATTCAGAATTACTGCACTTGGCAGCACATACCAATTACGCTGCAGCACGGTGAACACTAATGAACAATCTAATGTAGTTTCTTTTTTTTTTTTTAAACCTCTTTATTCCTACTTCCTACCTCCATTCAGTGCAACACTTACACAACTGTGGTTAAGAAGGAGGTTTAGCACAGGCCTGCGCCCATCCTGAAGGATCATCAGGAATTATTTGGCGTTCACGGAGTCCTCATTTCTACAATTCTGTCAGAAAAGTACACACATCCACAAAAAAAAAAGATGTATAATGCCCGATAAATGCAGTCTTCCCTGTGTGTATGTGTGTGTGATAGTACTCAGGGTTGTGCCGTGCCCCGCGGTCCTGTTACGGCTGTGTGCGTGCCAGCAGAGCTCTCTCCTCCTCTCCACTCTCAGTTGCTATTTTTGCCCTGTTCTTATGTAAGACGCTCCTGATGCGCTGGAGACAGAGGCAGAGTACGGAGATGGGATGGTGAGAGCATCCCCAGCGGACACACACATTTACTCTCCTGCACGTGCAAACACATTCGAACACATACGGATGCGCTGCATGCATATATAACATAACCATTCAAAAGAAAACAATAAGTCATGCAAAGCTTGCTTGTCGGTTAGTGACACAACACAAAAGGAGGTAGTCTTAAATCAGAGCTGTGACTCTCAGGGATGTTAGTGCGACTACATGTGCGTACATGACTCCAGGATGTACATGCACATCAGGTAGATTACTGCAGTTATCTCTTTTAAAAAGCTGCCTTATCGCTTCATTTTCAATTTCTCTATGCAGGAGCGGTGCTCTCTAACATGATCACTTCATAGTTCTGGGCATGTTGTCAGACCACTGTGACTCCAACCCTTAGCTGTTTATTTTTAGCTGCTCCAACAGTGCTGCAAGCTCTAGCATTGTACTCCAGTCAGTCCACATGACAGCATAAGTTCTATTCCTCAAATTATATTCCTCTCTTCTTTAGACAGTGTTCAGGTCAGCAGTTTCAGTAAATCCAAGCCTCCTACCGAGATCAAATTTACATATTATATAATTATGCAAAAATGAAGTAAACAGAAATATTTTTTAAAATGACTTCTCCAAATTAACAATTGCAATAATAACACTGTAACTTCTTTGAGTTTCTTCATCGAGTTTCTGTCCAGAATTAAGTACATGCAGTTTTGCTGCCCCGGAGGGAATATGTTTGTTAAAAAATATTGATTTTTCAAAAGCTGCACATCTTATTTTCTTTCAATAAATTTCATCTCATTTAGTGTGCTGTCAAATCAAATATGCAACGGGCTGTTAACACAAACAAAAAAAAATGCTGGAAACATTTAGGATACATGTGCATTTCTGCCTCGGAGGTCTCTCGCTTCTTATTCTGCAAAAAAAAAAAATGAGGCTTTAATTCTGGAAGGAGTAACCATCCTTGCTTTTAGGACCCCATTTCTCGTGACTCGTACCACCTCTTTTTATATATCGTCTCAATCCAGTTGTTGCCTGTGTCTGTTTATTTCCATGCAATATGAATAATTGCATAAACGTCCACAGAAAATGTCAGTTTTGTCTTGCAAAAACCAAAAAAAAGAGAGAAAATAAAGTCAGTATGAAAATGTTTGAAAACTTCAACATAATCAAACGGACATGCAGAACTCAACCCCCACGCTGTGAACACACGTGCCGCAATCTCCATAAATTAAGGCGGTCAGCATGTGTGAGGGTGTAATAACCGACACCTGGTAATGAGCCCGCCATCCTCAGCCAACCGCAGGAGAGAAATGGGGTTGGATCAGAAGTGTGGGGGGTTGCAGAGGTCATGGGTTATAGGTCAAGGTCATCTCCTGTGGGGTTTGGCTTTCGATGTGCAGGGGCACCCCTGAAATTGAGGGATGTGGTGACACAGGGGGACAAGGGGGTACCCCAACAGGGAATTGGCGTGTGTCGCCGCCAGCTGGGGTGAAGATATTACATAAAGGAATATTCACGCTCACTGCAATTGTCAGAAAGTAACTGCTGCTAGGGTGACTCAAATAGATTATGCTTATGCGTGATATGTGATAAGCCATTTTAATACAGCTTATCGTATAGAGTATTATGCAGCAACAACTCTGCGCAGCCTACACCCATATTGTAAAATATAGATTTTAGAACAAATGAAAAGTAACAACCACAATTATTGTTTTTTTAAATTATACTTAACTGTTTAATAGATCTAATCCCTACTACTGGACGACTCCACCATCATCTACCTACAAGAGTTAGTGTGCATGTACGTGCAGACATCAAATGAGGACAGCTGCGTCGGCCATTTTAGTTGTGCATTTGTGTTTTTGTGTCTATCGGCATATGCCTGTGATGTCTGTTCACTGACGCAGCATCAGCAGCCCACAACATAAATACTGCATGGCCTCAAAAAATAGAGAGGATGGAGGGAATGAGGGAAGAGGAAGTTAAAAAAGAGGAAAAGAGATGAGGAGGAAACAATGAGGAGGGGAAAAGCCTCGCTTGTTAAGATGAAGGGCGGTGGAGAGGTGGAGAAGGGGAATGGAGGAAGAGATGGGGAGAGCAGGGGAGCAGAGGGGGAGGAGGATGAGGAGCAGGGAGGAGAGAGTGACTAAGAGATAAAAGAGGAGTGAGTGAATGCGAGTGTGTTTGTGTGATGAGCGGATGGCCTCAGGGAGCGGTCGACTCACTGTGCTGCTCTGCGGATGTACTGACGGGCTCCGGGCCGTTTGCTCTCTCACTTGCCCCTCCGCTCCACTCACTGCAAAAAGGACAGGGGTAGGGGGTGCAGGTGAAATGGGTGGGGTGGGGTAGGGGTGGGTGGGTGTGTGATAGGATGAGACAGGAGGAGAGGGGGAAACTGGGACAGAATGTGCAAACATGGAAGAAAGAATTGAAGGGAAGAAGATTGAAAACAGAATAAGAAAGCCCACAAAAAATAGGGGGAAGAGCTGAAGGAACTCCATGTTTTAAAAGGTTAAGGAGTTAAAGAAAAGGGCGGTAAGGCAAATATTGGATAATACAGAAAAACAGTCGGGATGGGCTGACAGGTTGCAAGGGTAAAGAAGCGACCAGATAAGATGTTCCTATCTTCCACAGGGAGCACGGAGACAGGAAAAACAGAGAGTGAAACAGGGCCTACAGGCCTCTGTAACAAGGAATCATCCCGCAAACAAACCGACAAGCTGCTTATGCCGCGGTGTACACTCTCTGTGTGCAGAGTACTCGCGTATGTGTGTGTACTGTATGCGTTAGTTCAAATGAAGTAAAGCTTTAAAGTAGGCATAATGGGCACAAGGTGAAATCAGCAATACGCTTGTATTTTATTGTGCCGGCATCTGCATTAAACGAAAGAAGAGCACGATGTGCTTGTAAGTCAACGGTGATCATCCTCGATGAAACCATGTCTTCAACTTTAAAGATGAAATAGAACTGCTGCTGCCCTCTGACATACAGATGTCACTGACTGTTGAGAGTTTGTCATTCACTCATGTGGAGGGATGCTCCAGAGGTGTTGACTACACGTAGATATAAGAAACTTATAATATGGAAGCATGTTGAATTGTGGTGTGTGTGTGTGTGTGTGTGTGTGTGTGTGTGGGGGGGTTATGCAACATCCCAAAGAAGCCAGCAGATTGAGACTAGTGTTGCTGAATATGGAAAGGGGGCACACAGCAAAGGCTGCTGGGAGTTTCTGATTGGCTGCTAATGTTGCTATCCAGGCCGGGATTGGTGGAGCTGACGCAGCCCGACATCACGTTGTCGGGACTAAACCCTTTTGAACTGAGGCAAAGCAGAGAGGCACAGATATCAAAACACATACACACGCACACACATATGTGCATGCACTCGCCCACATGCACGCATTAAAAGGAAGCATTACATGCAACTGAATATGCACCTGTGCATTGCCACACACACGCACGCTCGCACGCACGCACACACACACACATAAACATGCTGTGTTTTGATACATGTCAGGAGAAAACAGAATTCATAATGCTCCTGGGCTTGTCTCCATATATGATCTCTAGTGTATCTGTGCAGTTAAAAGGGAAAAGAGTGAACTTCCTTAATTTCGCCATTCTCTTTTAAGCCCGGCTCTAAGGTGGACAGAATAAATTGGAGCTTAAGCATGCATGAAGGCACAGCCAGCGGGCCCTTTTCCTCCACTCCATGCTACATTTGTCAAATCAGAGGAATTTCTGCTACACGTGAACTCAGAACCTGAGAAGAGAGAAATGGTGGGGATTCACATTTAAGTCACGCGCAAGGAACACTCCAAGGGGAAGGGAAAAAAAAGAAGTACATTTGAGTTTGTGGTTATTTAGAAATGTGTCATCTGGTCTTACCTGTGACAAAAAAATAATGCATAGGAGAATGAGCTGCACGCTGTTAATAAAACATGAGACAAGACAAGGCAGTGAGTCAGGGGAAATGCATGACTACTGTTTTGGCTTCACTGCCTTTGCCCCATGGCATGTCAGATCGACTCTGCCCGTAGTAAGACGTGTCTCTGCTCTTGGCTATGGCGAAGAGGGTAAGAATCTCTTCTGATCAAGAAGATGGGGTTCTTGGATGACTCTCAGTGCTCAATAGTTTCTTCTTCTCTTGCATCCTTCCATAAAACCCACCTCATGTAGAACACAGAAAGTGAAAAGCTGGTCATTCAGCTCATGCTTGTAGTTTTCTGGGCATTTGTGGTAGATGCACAAACATGGCTGACATTTCATCGTATGTAGGTCACACCAGGAGCAATCACGAGAGAGCAATCATGACAGATGCAAAAGGGATGACAAAACTGTCACGGGCGACGTTATTGTGACTGGCGCGTGCGTGTGCACAAGCCTGTTTTAAGGCTGAAGGTCGGGCCTATGAATCTTTGATCCATCTCTTCCCAAGTTGTCATGCCCCTCCCTGCATTCAATATAAGCGAGCAGAGTACCTCTTTGCCTGTCCTTTCTAGCTCTCGCACACACATAGATGCACACACCCACCGTGTATCCTCCCGGTGCATTAATGTTCTTACATCACCTCCCCCGGTGAACACAGAAAACAAGAGAGCAAAAGACTTGAAGAAAAAAGGAGAGATGGCTTTTGGGGGACGTGGTCCTTGTTGATGCTCTGTGAGTGCGTCACCCTGTATAAAGTACAGACTGATGGAATATGGATCACAAGTGAAGCATCTGAATTAGTTAAGTGAACTGTTACAGCGCCGCAGCAAAGTTTCGGAATATTCACCAGCCTCCTGTCACTGACAACTTCAGATACTGTGTGCCGTTAAGGGACTAAACCCACCAATGAAATGCAGTGAGCACAATAAAAGAAAAATCCACAGACATAATAATTCAACCTAGAAAAGACTGAATTTAGTATCATCACTGTATCACTCAGAAGCCAACATGTGAAGTCTTGGCTGGTATACACTGAATAACGTAAGGACCATGCACATGCTCAGTGAGGTTTTTGGGGGGCTTGAGCATACACCACACTGGTGGGTCTCTCTATGGATGGCTGGATCTCAGACACATTAACACTGTCTGGCGTTGACTTACACCCATGAGACCTCCCCCCACCACAACACACACACAGGCACACGTCTGGGCATCATCCTTCTGCTCTAATACACCCTGTGCCCCTTGGGAGAGGACTTATTTGAGAGCAACTTTGGGGTTTGTCTATGAGTGCATGTGTGCGCTGCTACCTTGTGTAGGATCGTGGTTCTCCCAAAAGTGTTTAAGCAGTTCTTCAAGGCTGATGTCTTGAGGGGAGAACACCACCCTTACCATCTCCGTGTGACCTGTCAGACCTAGTGAAGAAGGACAAACTTGCATTAATTTAAATAAGGTGACATGACATTCCCTCTCATGATGTTTACTTGACTCATTGATGCCCACATCATTTCACCTCAAACACTGGAGAGTGACAGTTGATTAAAATCAAAGCAATTGTCTGTTGAAAACTGCAAAGGAGTGCTCATAAATAGAATGCTTGTGCAGTGGGTTCACGTGCCACAGCTAGAAAACTGTTACTGCTCATGGTACAATGGAGGAGAGAGAGAAAGTGAAACAGGAAGATGCAGATAGAAAGACAGAGCAAGAAAGGAGGCACAGTAAATGTTGGGGCTTATGGTGGAGGTTGCCAAAAGCACTCACTCCTGTCTGAGGCTGCCAGGACCCCAAAGCTTCAACAAGCTGCCTGCAGGCATTCACAAAGTGGGAGCGGCTTTAGGTCTCACATGTAGGTGCATCCGCACCTACATGCATCATTTACAGTAGAAATGATCTTCTCAGACACCAAACACCCCTTTGCCAACATATACCTTTTCTAAACATAAAGACAGAGAAATCTGCTTGGAACCACATCAGAAGAAACCATAAGCACAGTATATATCACACACACATAAGGATGCCCACACAGAGAGATGTATAAGGTGCATTGCAGATAATAGATGAACGGCTGCCAAATTCATGCATCTGGTTTGAAAGAAACTTTTTTCTCTCTAAATGATGCTCAAAGAAACATGTTGTGCCAAATGAAAATGGAGTTCATTTATTTAAACACTTGTTGCCAAACTCAAGGACCGAACATTTTTCAGTGTGTATTAACTGGTTTTACCTAAGTACCTGAAAAAAAATATTTTTGATAGAAACATTAAGCATATTTTTAAAATAAGATGGGAATATATACGCATATTGTGCAAAACTCTTGATGTCTTTATAATTTGCTAGAAAAATGGGAAATAAGTGGAACTATTTAATAAAATGTGAAAACATAAATGGAAATGCATATATAGCATAAAAAAATTCTAATTAACTTGAACTCTTCATCACAGCCCGATCTCTCTTAGGCAGCTTTCTTTAAGTGGTCTTCAGGAATAGTTCTCCAGGCGTCTTGAAGGACATTCAAAGCTCTTCTTTGGATGCTGGCTGCCTTTTGCTCTGTTCAAACTCAAAAATGATCCCAAACTGCTTCAATAATGGTGAGGTCTGGGCTCTAGGCAGGCCAGTGCAAGACTGATAGTGTATTATTTCCATCAAGGCATGCTTTTGCTGCATTGGCAATGTGTTTGAGATCACTGCCACGCTGGAAAATTAAGATACTGCTTTCACATGCTTTCCAGATTATACTGCATGGTAGATCAAAATCTGACAGGACTTTTCTGACAGCATTCATAATTCCAATTTTGACAAGATCCGTCCTGACCTCCTACATACATATTGACAATTTTAACCCAAAATTTCAAATTTGGATTCATCACTCCGTAAGACCTGTTGCCAGTGAAGACTTGTTCCCTTCCTTAAGAATGGATTCTTGACAGCCATCTGTCCACTCAGACCATTTCTGATTAGGCTTTGGTGAACAGTAGATGAATCAACTGAAGGGCCAGATGCATATGTCAGGTCCTGTGTCAGGTCTCTGCTTGATTTTTTTCCCGTTTCTTAAGGACAGGACTTTCAAATACTGTTCATCTGCTGTAAACAGTTTTTTCAAAAAATATATGTATGTTTGCATGTTCTCCATCTCCTCCGAGACAAGTGTACCAGTCTTGGTGAAACTTTGCATAAACATTGCCTACGGCACTCTGAGTTCCAAGATCTATATGGTGTGTCCAAATATTTTATACAAATCCCACAATGAAGCAACTTGCTTCTATATTTATAATTCATCATTAATGTTTTAATATATATTTAAATTATTTTAATATCTTCTTCATTTTACACATTTTTATCCTTTTGACAAATTTACCACTATATAGACCTTCCTTCAGAAAAAATATTAAAGTGTGTGCTTAGTATAGTGTAATAGTGATATATAACACCAAAGCAAAGACCCGTGCATTGCAGGAGGGGGTTTGCTAGTTATAAGGAAATGAGAGGTGGCTAAAGACTAGTGCACAGTACTGTACTAAGCATATATTATATATATTACCTATATACAGGACCTCTAACCCTGCGGGAATGCAAACATTTTGCATACAGAACAGTGAGTGGGGCTGCAGGCTGGCAGTCATGGTGTGAGCAAGTCAACAAAAATGGTAGAAAGCAGAAAATTCAAATACAGCAAACGTAGCTGTTAAGACCTGAAAAAAATGTGACTTTGTGGCATGACTCTCCAGACTTGTCCTGCATGAAAGGGGTGAAAGTGGAAAAGACCGTCAACACTAAAGCTGCTAGTGATTCAAATTTTGGCTGAAGGACCCTTCACCAAGGTGAACAGCCTTCTCGCTGATAAATACCTCAAAAACCAACATGTCACCCTGTTGCCCTTTTTTGGTTTAATTATTCCCTGCTGTGAAAAACAGTAATGAGTGAAAAAGCTTTGGAAATCCATATAAATACTAAAAATTACCTTCAGTTGCACTTCACTTCACTTTATGAACAATCGAGAGTCACAAGTGTAATTGCTGTCATCGCACCCATGGTGGCTATATGAATATATTCTGAAGCCAAGCCTTTGCTGAAGAATGCATTCTTGAAAACGTACCTTCACACTGGAGCTACTGAAATACCACATGGCTTCTGACATTTCTCTTACAAGTTTCTTATGCCAGTAGCAATCATCTAGAGCCAAAACAGCATGAAGCAATAACACACACACACGCACACGCACACACACACTCTATTGCAGTAATGGCCCTATAGCAAAACCATTTGTGCTGCAAACGTTTTGCTCACTGCTCCAAGTCACAGTGAATGACACAACATAATCACAGTGGTTCCTTATAGAAAAGTCCTATATTCAATCATGAAACACAGCTAACCTTCCAAAATAAATAAAAAGTATATGAAAGACTGTACAAACAGTCACAGTCTTTCTCCCGCTACTATTTATTATTCTGGTTGTGATATTAATAGTTCCGAACCTGCACACTGAAATAAAATTTAAGGCCTATACCTTAGAGGTCTACACATGGCCTCCATTAACTGGAACTGAAAGATATAAATTGAACTAAAGTGGAACCCATGGAAGTATTGCTGTGGTGTTTTATCACTGCAAAACATTTCTGTGAGCATGCAGCACAGTGGATGGTGAGATAAGCAAAATATGGGAGTCTGGACTTTATGCATTTTTTTCCCTACCAACAATCGCCAGCTCCTTTTAACTATCCCAAAACATTTCCCATATTTCCCCCAATGTTATCACTACTTTGTTATCTAAGGTTTGGCAGAACATAACACACTAACAAGTAATTTTTACATTTTTTTTATACACATTGATATAATCTGTTATGGCTGGAGGCTCGGATGAATCGTCATGCAGCACGGCAGAGCCCGAACGGTATCAGCATCGGCTTTTGATTCTGTATCACAAACATCTTGCACAGTGGACTGTATTACAAATGAGTTCAAATATGCTCATTGATAATAACATCATTTTCTCATCACTCTCAGCTGTCTGTATGTGTCTGTCCTTCAAAGACAAATCTGACTGCACCGCAACCTCTCCCATTTCTGTCTGTCAAACCATCCACCTATCTTGCCTGTCCTTCTATCCTTCCCTGGCTCTTCTGACAGTTCCATCAACCCCTTCTTTCTGTCTGTCTGTCCTGCCTTGGCTGTGTTGACAGCTCCTCGGTCTCATGCCGTCGCAGTGTTCTGCTCCGTCATGGCCACTGGAGCGACGCCTGCACTCTCTCAGCCGATGGACAGGTAACCATTCTTTCTCACACTTTTTCTCAAAAGTTTATTTTACCCATTTCCTCACTTGCTTCAGCACTCAGTCTCCCTTTTTCTGTCATCTGTCTCCATCTCCATCTTCCTCCATAGCTGACCATCGTGTTGCTGGGAAACTGACAGAAAGCAGGACTGGGAGGAGAACAGATAGAAACATAGAAATCCTATGAAGGGCTCTGCTCAGAAAATCTGCCAACCAAGCCCAGAGCATCTCTCCCTTCCTTTCCATGTCCCCATGCTGTGCCTGCACATAGACATTATGCCTGTGAGCAGTGATGGAGAAGCCTCAAACTAAGCTCATATCACCTAAAACACAAGGGAGGTAAAGAGACTAAAATCTAACATATTCTCTTGAATATATACATCAGCTACCTACATAAATCTTTTTGACTGTCATGATGAGGACAACTGAAAGAGACTAATTTAGAGGGATTCAGACAGGTAGCCAAACATTTTCAAAGTCTTCTGTAGCAAATAGAATTCATGCTTTCATATCCAGCATGTTCGCCAAATCATACTCTCAGGGAAAGAAGCCCAATCTATGGCGCTTCATACACAGTAACCTCTGTTGGCAAAAACGCCGCAGTACAGCACAGTACAGAGCCCAATCCTTACAAGTAGGTCATGGGGGGGTGGGGATGGGTGGGTGCAGCCCATCTGGAGCAGTGCATTCTGAGTAGTTGACTGCAGATGAAGGGAAGGAGCAAGAGGAAGAGATAGCTGTACTTAAAACAACCTTTCCAACTGCTTATCAATTTTTTTTTGGCGACAGATCTAACAGTAAACTACCCTGCCAACCCACTTCACTTCCTCACAGGAAGGTAGTATGATCGGTTATTATAAATCAAAGTACTGGAGGTATAATTACACAAATGGGCAAAGTGCAGTACCTGTGCAGACCTCTTCATAAGTGGGGTTGGGTGTGAAGCCACCGGCGTAGCCCACCTGTGTGGAGAAGACTCCCGGAAGCCGCCAGAAAAGTTTCTCGGCACCCCAGAAACAGCCCATTCCTGGAAATACACACAGCAAACAAATACACAAATTACTGCTGCTTCTGTGCTACTGTAAGAGCAGCTTCTCGCCAAAATGTGTTACTAACCACAAACTGGTAAAAGAGGATCCCATATTGGTTTATTTCTGATTGTTAAAAAACTGTGATTGTGCAGTCTCACCAAACATGATGGTCTCCATGCCTTCTGGGAAAGGCTCCACAGTTGGATTCCCATTGACTGCATGCTTGTCTGTGAACAGAAACAGTGTGCAAATGTGGCTTCAGACCATAACACTGTGTTGCAGTGATACAAATTACAATATGAGAGCAAAGAGGCCTATTAGCTGCCTCGATTTGGCCTCGCAGGTCTTCACTTCGTTACAGGCTGCCCCAGGCCAGCAAATCAGAGCCAGTGGCTTCTGTGCAGGAAAGACATTTAAGGGATTACACAGCTTTGACTGCCATTCTATCCCTGCTGTCCTCTCCTCAATACACACAATTAAGCACAAAGCAGCAGTTTTCTCTGATCTCTCTCTCTCTTTTACTCCACTTTACGTGGAATG
>VUQK01010104.1:21624-36196 GCA_015106715.1 Bujurquina vittata | reverse complement strand
GTTGCAGTTGTTGCTGCTAAGGGTGGCCCAACCCGTTATTAGGTTTAGGGGGCAATCACTTTTTCACACAGGGCCATGGTGGTTTTGATTTTTTTTCACCTTTACTAATAAACATCTTCATTTACAACTTGCATTTTGTGTTTACTTGTGTTGTCCTTGACTATTGTTTAAATTGGTTTGATGTTCCGAAACACTTAAGTGTGACAAACATGCAAAAAAACAGGAAATGAGGAAGGGGGCAAACACTTTTTCACACCACTGTAGATGAATTTTGATCCACTGTTCTTTGCAACACTTCTGCAGCTTATTGAGGTTTGTGGGCATTTATTCGTGCTCGGCTCTCTCTCTTGTCTGTCTGTCTCTACAACATTTCAATCAGGTTGAAGTCTGGACTTTGACTGGGGCATTGCAACTCCTTGATTCTTTGCTGCTGTGCTTGGGATCATTGTATTGTTGCATGACCCAGTTTTGACTTTAGCTGTTGGACAGATGGCCTCACACTTGACTCTAGAATATTTTGGTATACAGAGGAATTCCTGATTGACTCAATGCCTGCAAGGTCCCAAGGTCCTTTGGTTGTAAAGTAAGTCCAACTCATCATCCTCATCACCACCACCACCTCATAGCTTTGAGTAGTAACTGAAACTGGTAATGCACTATACAAATGCCAGACCATTTACAAGTAACTAAATAAATATTAGTAAAATATGAAATAAATTTCAACCCAGTTTTGCTCCTTTCTTAAAATGGCCATTTTTGTGCTATTACAATAAGGTACAAAATTGTCATCGGAGGCTCAGAACATGTGTATTGTTAATACTCTCTGTATTATCAAAGTACAATAACTGTACTCACTGATAATACTCTCTATGATCAGAGAGTACAGTTTTCACTGGAAAATCTGAGAAACTGGAGCCACTGATGCTTGAAAATGCATCATCTTCATACAGACTCAATAAACTTTCCTTAAGGCTTTTGACCTGAACTGATATGACCCAGATTGGCTCTCCCACAAATGGGTCCATTCAGCCCACTTGGATAAACAAGTAATGATAAACACAACCGCTGATATGTTGTGTACAGATTTGCCTATACTGGCAGTTAATTCTACAAGACAAAACTTCATGGGGGGGATTAAGGGGAATCTGGGGCTATTCCCTCTGGGTTAAACAGCTGATAACGAAAGGTCAATTTCCAAGACATTTCCAAGCTATCCTCTGGACAATGCACATTTCTTATCTTAATGGGTAATTTGTGTGTAATTATCCATGGGAAAAGCCTATAAAGATTTATCACCAGTCAATTGAAGCAGATAACAGATTAGGAAATAAAATAATTGCAGGAAAATTTTGCAGTTTTTACCAAATCCAAAATGGTATCAGCCAAATTCTATCAAGATTTATGGCTCATATTAGTGAAGGCAGATGGCTGAAAATGTTGGCTCTGTTTGCAGCACACCAAGTACACTCCAAACCACAACAAATATCCTGAGACAAGTGAGCAAAACACAAAGTCGGATTGAAGACAATGTCCAATCCTCATATTTGTTTGGGAAAAAGTCAGTTTTGAGAAGTCAATGATGGATTTGTTTGTTCTGAAACACTGTGAACGTGTAAACACTCTGCCTGTGTAAGAGAGCACCAAACACTAACATCAGCATGCTAACAACTCACAGTGACAGGGTTTTGAAGGTTCAGTGTTTACAGAGTTCATCATTTAGGGTTAATTGTGTTAGCATGCTACTATTTGCTAGTTAGGATTATAGTGCAATTCAAATGATGAGAATGTTGTACAGGAAGGGTATTTACACTGGGCTATTACAAGATTATAAATGTTAAAATTTCAGGGCAATAACAGAATCCACTCGGGCTTGTGTATGTCTTAACAAAATATCCATCCAGGAGAATCTGAGAGCCGCTTTGTTTTCCTTTGAGCCACTATTATGGTTTAAATTCATATTTTTCATCAAGCAGCCTGATACATCACACATGTTTAATATCTGTAAAAAGTAATCCATAATCTGTCATGTAATCGTTCTCTTTGTTTCTCAACTTTAAGTTATTGATTCTACTCTGGCTAAACAAGACAAGCACGACAACTAAAATATTTCCTTGATATATTATGAGTGAATAATTTAAATGAGTGGCTTTTACTGACAGCAATTCATTTGACTCTGACGGTTCAGTGCCAAGTTTAGATTTAGTTTGCAGCCCAGCCCAGCGTTGATTACCATACAGAGATGTCCTTATCATTCAGCACCTGATTCACAAAGGTTTCCATTCCCTTTCCTTGCCCTTTTAATTTCCTTGATGGACTGAGACACAGGCTGAAGCCGGATATGAGGACCATAAGTGAATAAAACAATGCAGTAAACATTTGAATTTATCGTAACTGTTATTTCGGTTGCATCAGCCGCAGGACGGATGAACAAAGAAAACTGAAACACTATAATTTATCTTATTGATTTTTATTCTCATGTCAATATTAGTTTGTCAGCTCCATTTTTTCCACAATGTACCTCTGACAAAAAAATGCACAATACACACTTAGCACATGCGCATCTGCAGTCTTACACTCTCTTTAATCACAACTTGTGCCAAAGTGACAATCAATCTTAAATTATAATGACAAATACTTGTACTTTCTTTTGAATTTTGAAGACAATTCCATATGAATAAATTGCTAGTTACTTGCATTTCCAGGTGCAATAAGATGGCCTTCAGATTGATTGCTGGTATTTCTGGAATAAAGATGTAAAGCACAGAGGCTTTTTCTTGAGCAAATTACTACAATATATAAGAGTGCCACCAACATGCTATTTGACAGAGCGCATTGTCGCGTGTTTGCAGAGCTAATGACCTGTCAGTGGAGGTGAAATGGCGTGCTTCTGGACTAGATGTTCTTTTTTATTGGGAAATAAAGCTGCAATTTAATTTACATACTATAAACTAAAGAATCTCCTAGAGGCATCTAATTTAAGCCTGCAATGAGAGATCACTGGCGTTATGCCCATATTAGTCAGAAATCATGCCAGAGTAGTTCCAGAGATGCTGTGGTGGTGGTGTGGTGGATCAAAGACCTCATCGTGATCCTTCAGAGGAAACTTTAAAGACATAACAAGTTTCACCCTCTTCACAAAACCACAGAGGCAATCATCTAATGGTTGGAGCTCACTCCACTGCTAAAGTGTCCACTCAGCAGCACTCAGGCTGTATGTACGGCCTGGGCTCCTGCCAGGCCATTTCCAGCCTGAAGCATCATTGGCCAGGAATCCACTCTGATGAACACACCGTCTGACAACCCAACTAGAGTACAGTCTTTTGTCTTTGTCAAACAACTTGCCCTAACACTGATTTTGCAGGCATGAGCATTTCTCATGCTCTTGCCAGAGAGAAAGGAACGTTAACGCAGCCAGCAACTATACTGGGATTTTTATCAAACTGAAGTGATCCATGTCTACCTTCATTGGCTCCAATTTAGGGATTTTTTTTATTCCTTTCAAATATAAATAGCACTTAAGAAAGTGCAAGACTTGCAGTTTTTCCACTAAGAGACAAAATTACCTCTTTGCCAGTTCTGCATTTCCAGAAGAGCAGATCCCACATCAGTAAATGTCCTGCTCTATATTTTATACAACTGTACGGACAGTCCTTGTGACTGTAATCGCGTGGGCAGGTATTATAACGTATTGACCCCGGAGAGAAAGAGAGAGGGGGGGGGGGCGCAGAAAGAGGTGGAAACAGTGAATGTCAGAGAGATGCTGAGCTCAAAGATAGTATTTCCATGTATCTTCTAACAAATAAACTCAATCATGCCCTGGGCTTTTTACAAGCAAGAGAAAGGCTATTCAGCTTTTCTTTGTGCAGCCAAAACAGTTTAGTGTCCTCTGGCAAACTGGCAGCATTCATGAAATCCATTTTCTGCTCTTTTCATTACTCTTTAGTGACTGATGCCTGCTGCCGAGCCGCCTCGAAGCTGTGATATAACCACCAGGAACTTGTTGTCCTTAAATTATTGCACAGCACCGATCCAAGATCCACAAGTGCAAGAGCAATTTTCAAATAGTTTAAACTGCTTCGATTCACATTAGACAAAAACAAATGAATCAGTCTGATCAGACAGATAACAGTCGCTGTGTCAACAGTTTTCTCTGGCTGGAGTTCATATGCAGAGGAAGTTCATATTACAGTGTAACCAACAGGTAATGACACCAAACAGCAGCCAGCAATATTAGAGCCAACTGCACCAACACACGTAGATATAGACTCTGTGTTGCACTAATTATGAAAATAAAGAATGAAAAAACAAATGACAAATGGTGAAGCATACATGGGACACTTTCCTGTCTGTGGTTCAGAGAGGTTAATGTTAAAACCACCTGATGTCGAAGTGCATATGGTTTTGTGGTTTTTCACTGAAAGCACTTCATTAATATAATGAAAAACTGTTGCTGACAAGAATACTATAAATCCTGCTATCTAAAACCAAATGCAGTACTATCCTCACCACTACCTCTCCGATAGTTTTCAACTCCACTGCAATGCAGCTGATGCAACCCAGAAACTGGAAAAGGAGTGTAAAAATGTGAGGAGAAAAAAAGGTCTGGTTGCTGTTCAGACATAAATTCCAATAGGACACGGTAAGGGAGCTGGGTAGGCAATATGCATAGCACGCATTGTAAAGCATATTTAATTATATTGTGGCTTGTCACGGCTGTGTTCTTAATATCTACCATCTCTGCAGGTATTTCCATTTGCAGCAGAAGCAGTTTGGGCAGAAAGGCATTCATGAAACATTACCAAACTTCTAAAATCAGCAGTTTGACTTACCAAGGGGGGGGGTAGTTACTACTCATCTTTTCTTCGTTTTAGGTGAAAATATTTGGGCTACGTCTGGACTTTTTTCTACAGATATGCAGAAGAGTATGTCAGAGGTTTATCAGCTAAATCTGATTAAAAACTAATAATAATAATAGTAATAAAGGCAAAAAAAAATAAGGCGGCTCTGGTAACTGCACAGTTTTTCTGAGTTGCATTCTTTTCCTTCCTTCCTTTCATTTATCCATGACAAAGTCTCAAAGGACATTTTTAACTCTGCTTCCCATTTACAGTGACAGTCGTTAGAGACTTGGACAGACGTGGGGGTATTTTGCCAAAATAGTTATGTTATCTTAAATTAGAAACATTCATTGGTTGCCCCAGATGTCTGTTGCCGGGGAAATGAAAACATGAAAGCTGGCGTCGGTCTGGCTTCTGTGCTGTGGTTCCTGGGAAATGTGCTACCAGACATTTATGCCTGTCACATCTCTGAGCTGAGGTGTGAATCCTCTACTCCTCTGAAGAAACCCAGATGGGACCTCCCTTTAGAGAAAGTTGTTTTAAGACAATTTTATTGCTCACTCAAAAGTGCCATACATATGGAAAGATTTATTTGATAAATGGACACTGGGAGAAACTTGAAAGCACCACAGACGCACCATTCGGATACTTTCAGCCCACTGAATGGTCGCTCTGCATCAACAGTCACCATCTGCTAACTTCCAGCAGGGTCAGTATACTGTGTTCCAACACAGATTGCATAGATTATGGAGACTAGTGGTCATGTGAGAAGAAGGGCATCATCTCTGGTGGTAATTATCATGGTAAGTTAGCAAGATAAAGAGTGTATTTTAACCCCCTTATTCTAACCAGGGGCAGAGGCAAGGAGTAGTCAGCATTGCCTAAAGTCTGGCAACCTCACACAGCCCATTAGAGGACCACACAAATGGTTATAGAACTGGAGTTGGGCCACTAACATCCAGAAGAACCTTTTTAATGTATTATTTCTCTATATAAATGCCTTAAAAAGTGGTATCATGTTATTGAGCTATAGCAATAATAAGAACAGAGATGTTCTATATTTGTTTAATCAGTTGAAATTCATCAAAAGATAAAGCTCATAGGTTGGAAGTTCATAGTTTACTTTTATGTACATAAGCAAATAACTGAAGTGGCCATAAGGAGATGGACTAAACCAGGCTGCAGCTATAAAACCTGTATGGCTCCACTGACTGGGACATTATGTTTCTGAGCCTTACCAGCCAGCACTTGAAAACAAAACTAAACATCATGATGTAATGATTCCACTCCTCCAGCCTTAAATGCAGAATTGTTGTTGCTAACCTAAAAACACAAAGCACATTACTGCCATTCAGCCGGCTGGAACAAACAACATTGAATGGCATTATAACAACCAACTACTTGGCAAAAGAGACCATGTATTGGCAATGGGGATAATAACAACTGATAGAGGCAATTTAATATGCCGATACCATTTGAAACCGCTGGCAGAGCTCAGGATACCTATGGATTGGTTCATCACAGCAAACACCCCTTTGCTGCATTAGTGATGGAAAAATCATTTTTTTAGTGAAGCTGTGAGGGTTTGGATTCAAAGCAGCATTTACACTTTGTGTGGTTGTATTTGTTTTTTTCTAGCTAATACCGACCACAACAAAGCCTAATTCCAGCTTAGCTCTCAGATTGTCTTTTGCTTCCACAGAGTCTATACCTACAGAAAAAGCACTGCTTTAACCGCATTCATCCAGGTGGAGGATTGTCTCCTGAGCCACCGGTGCAGTCTGATGGATGATTTTGGCTTCAGTCAGTTAAGGAGGCAGACGCTGATGTGATGCTTATTGAGTGAGTGTGATAACGCTAATGGCTATGTTTTCTGCAGTTTTCTTTCTGTTTTTCTCATTTTGTTTCCTTCCTGCTTTCTCTACTTTGTCCTATATACACTGCTTAAATCTATACTGATATGGACTGGGTAATTTATTGGGAATGAAAGGAGGCCACTTCATTTGATGGAAATTTATCAACCTATAGATCAATGAATTCAAAGACACCCTGAAAATCAAAGAAACCCACTGCACCAGTGTAGGGTCTGACAGTCCAAGAATTTCATCCCACTAACTAATGACAGTCAGAGTGTTGTTACCTAGCCTGTAGAGGCCTGTAGAGAGGTCTGCGCATCCCTCCATGGATATCCTTCCCAAGACTATAACTGACCAACCAACATAAAACTTCTCCAGCTGATTACTTATAGCAAGAATATTATTTTTTGTATTACAAAACTTTGTGACTAGTTAACTTGACATTCTTTTTAAAACAGACCATTAAAGGAGAACATCTAAGCATTCAACAGTCTTTTACAGAGGGGATTTTGAATATCTCATTTTATCACTGTTTTAACAGAAAGACTTTTTGACTGACAGAAAATAGAAATTTTTCAATGTTTTTAGTAAGAGAATAATGAGTGATACTCTTTTTGAGAAACAGATAAGTGTAGAAAAATGTATACAGCAAAGGGCAAAGGTTTTTAGACTTTATTATAATTTGCTGTCATACCTGCATTTTCAGATTTTCTTTTTGTTTGTTGAACCAGTTCACATTGACCTGTGAATTATTCAAGCATTAAAAGGTACTGAACTCAAAGGATAAGCCAGTGTTGTGTCTGCACATAACAGCTTAGCAAAAAGGCAATTTTAAGATTATATCTAGGCCCTTTATTACTAGCAGCGTTTCAAAAAACATTTTGTTCCCCTCTCTTTAGTTGAATCTTTGAAAAATGCCATAGAAAACACAGTTTGACAGGCATAAAATTGTATTTTTGCACCAACAAGGAGATTCCCAAAGAGCTATTAGCCAAGAAATTGGCATATTTCAGCATGGTTAAAAAATGGACAAGTGGAGGACAAAAGAAGTGCAGGCCTTCAAAAAAATCTACAGCAGATGAACAGTAGCTGAAAGTCATGTCTTTGAGAAATGGGAGGAGAAAAAATCCTGTACAGCCCTGACATAAGATCTGAAAGATGCATCTGGCCCTTCAGTTGATCCATCTGCTGTTCACCTCATCAAAAAAGGTCTCAGTGGAAGGGTGGCTGTCAAGAAGCCATTCATTCATAAGGAAGGCAAACAGGGACAAAAGGCTGAGGTATGCCACATCACCCAAGAAGTGCACTGAAAATCAGTGGCAACAGGTCTGATTGGGTGATGAATCCAAATTTTTAATTTTTGGTTCAAATGATTGTCAGCACATATGGGTGATGTCAGGAGAAAGGTACAGCATCTGCAGCCATCTGTAAAACACAACCAAGGCTCTGGCACGGTTTGGGGCTGCATTTCAGCCAGTGGTGTTGGAAAGCCTGCCAAAAGTGATGGAATTATGAACACAGAAAAGTACAGTGAGATTTTGATCCACCATGAAATACCATCTGGGAAAGCATCTGATTGGCAGTGGCTTCATTTTTCAGCAGGACAATGATCCCAAAGTAAGCAACTCAGTTTTTAGGAAGCACAGAAGCACAACCCAGAGACCAGTTTTAAAAGGTTTATTAACAAGAATGTTAATAAAGAGACAAGAACTTGTGAACTGGCAACTCACGAGTGGTCAAGCAAATGCACTTCAGGGAAAACCTCAGAGGCCTCTGGAGAACAGCGAGCCAGGGACCCTTTGGAAGCCTAATTACCACAACCAATAGCTATAATAGCCGGCACTGGTCCTTTTATGCTGGTAGGCTGATGCTTAGATGAGCAACAGGTGTGTAAGCTGACGTGCAAGATCTGGAAGCTCCGCCCAATAGGTGGGGTTAGGCAGAGGTGGAAAAATACACAAAAGCAGAGAACCTCTCTAACCAGCCTGCCACTGCAGACTAGTGATGTGCGATACCATAGATTTCCTTTCCGATCCAATACCGAGTAAAATTCAAGCTGGTATTGGCGATACCCATCCGATACCGATACTTTGTGCAAAAATCTTAAATGAAATAAAATCACAGCGCAAAACAAATGATAGGGCTGTTGAACACTGATTGCTTAGTCTTATTTAGATTGAACTATATAGAGTCTCTCCAAATAGCCTATAATACCAGAATACAAACATCCAGTGTTTGTATTCCAGTCACTGGGTGGCTTAAATTAAAAATGCCAGTAAAACATTTTAATAAATAAATGCCACAATAATTGCATGTTTGTCAATATACCTATATTATAAAATGATCATTTAACAAATAACACAAAGTAGACTGATAATCAATGAGCTATATTTTATTGGTGAAATTTTATTTTTTATTCATCTTTTCTAGTATACGTTTTTTATATTTCTCCATAGCAGTTTTTTTTTTATCACAGTTTCTCTGTATTATTTAATGACACCTATTAAACCACTTTAAGTTATCTCACACTTCAGGAAAGCTTACTTGAATAAATCTAGGATTTTCTTACCTCTGAGATTATCCCACGTAGGCATAATACAAATGTTACTCCAAGCTGAAGTCATGCAGCTATGTGTTGAAACGTGTGTTTATTGCGTTATTTATACTATCTTAATTCATCTGTCCAACTCAAACAGTGACCGTGCTTATTACCCCTTAGAGCTCTACATTTCCTTTCTCTGGACCTGGACAGCACCACCAAAGGACTCCACCTGTCCTGCCCTAACAGCAGCACCTGACGTTTGGCTCTCCTCCTTGGGCCGCATCATCATGTGTGCCTCGCATTCAGTATTGTGGTGTAATTCTGAGGTGTTTAACGAGGCTTGTTGTGTTACCACAACTTCTCACTGTTTCCCCACAAACAGTTTGCATCTTGGCTATTTGTGGAGCTGAAATAGCTCAACACGTGGCCATTAACCATTGTGTCTATGGTTGAGTGAGTGAGTGAGTGAGCAGTTGCAGCATGCTGCGCTTGGGCATTACACCCTTACCAGGCAGAAGAAAAAGTAGTTCCCATCAGCCCCGTTTCATTTAGGCAAGATCTCAATAATTTAATTACTTTCTAACGTGTTCTTGATAAGATACATTATCTCAAATGACTGACCTATTGAAAGTATCAATACTTGGATTTGAGAATCGATTTTCAAGCATAAAGGCCTTGTATCGGAAGTATTGATATTTCAGTATGGATCCGCACATCACCACTGCAGACACCGCCATTGCAGTAAAAGCACACCTGGATAGAAACAAAAGCTCATGCTAGCAGTGATGCACTTCCACTAAATTTGCTCAGTTCCATTAAACTATGTACAGTACTCACCTGGACTCTGACTAACTGTTATTCTCCTCTTTGGCAGAAACCCCAGGCCCGCTTCAGTGGACTTACCTGAGTTTGTTCACTCTGCCTCTGTTTAAAATCTGCGTTAAACAACTTTTTTGTGAATAAAAACTAAGCCGTAAACAAGTCCCTGATTTCTGCTTCTGAGTCTTTGTTCTTTTCATTTTGATAAAACATTTTATTGGAAAAAACATTTCAAGTTTAGTTAAAGTTCAGTGTAAGTTCAAAAGCTTATATGAAGACAGTTGAACCAGGTTGAACTTTCAGGACTTTCAGAGATTTGTAGGCTGCATATTCACAATGCCAATCCCCCATTCCACTACATTATGTAAAGCTCATAAACCAGTTTGAGATGATTAGAGCTTCGTGATAATGGTGCATTATCCTGCTGGAAGCAGCCATCAGAAGATGGTATACTGGGGTCATGAAGATCAGCAACAATACTCAGGTAGGCTGTGGTGTTTAAATTATGCTCAGTTGGTGCTAAGGAGCCCAAAGTGTGCCAAGAAAATATCCTCCACACCATTACACCACCACCACTAACGGGATGCAGGAGGGAGCCATGCTTTCATGTTAACGCCAAATTCTGACCCTCCCATCTAAATGTTACAGCACAAATCGAGACTCATCAGTGCAGGCAACATTTTTAAAATCTTTTGCCCAATTTTAATGAGCCCGTGCACACTGTGTGGTAGCTGATGTGGTCTTCTGTTGCTGTTGTCCTTCTGCTTCAAGGTTCCATGCGCTGTGAGCTCGCAGATGCTCTTCTGCATACCTTGGCTGTTGCTTTCCTATCAGCTCAATCTCTGACCATTCTCCTCTGACCTCTAATGTCAACAAGTCCTTTTTCTCCCAGAGAGAAAATGCTGCTTACTGGATATCTTCTCTTTTTCAGACCATTCTCTGTAAACTCTGGAGATGGTTGTGTGGGAAAATCCCAGTATACAAAGACCGGCCCATCTGGCACCAACAACTATTAAAGTCATTTAAATCACCTTTCTTTTACAGTCTCAAGCTCTGTGGTCATCTTGACAATGTGTTGCCATGTGACTGACGTGTGCATTAATGACCAGTTGAACAGGCGTACCTAATAAAGTGAATGGATAGCGTACTTTTATGTATTGCACGTTTTCTGAAGATCGATGTTTAATTATGAAAACTGATATTATTTATTCTTCACTAGCTGATTATTTTGATCAGCATTACTGTAAATGCACTGACCAACAGTGTCCGCTGAATGTTCAAGTCTGAGTCATTTTGGGATAGAGCATGATGCTGTGTACATGGCAATTCATGACTTTGATGAGCAAAAAAATCCCCTCCAAGAGACGGATGCTCGAAGAAAAGAGCGACAATCCTGGAAGAGCAGATCACATTTTCTATCTCTGAATCTTTGCTCCTTGAGTCTATTTATGGTCATTCCAAAATCATGCTACTAATCTGAAAACCCAGTTATACAACAACACAAAAAAAAGTATTTTCAAGGTCTCTGAGTATTACACAACATCACCCATATATGGCCTGGGAGAGGCTACATGACTAAACTGCACAAGCCCACTCATCCAGGTGGGCCGCTATAGATTAAGTGTGTGTGGGGGCTTCAACTGCCAGCTGGCATCAATGAGCCTATTGATGGCATAAAAAACATCCGAAGCAACTCCGAGAAGAGATTGCCCTGAGATGAGAAACTTTCTTACATAAGTGCTGTGTGCGAGTATCCGTTTGTCTTTTTTTCATGGGTCACACTGTACTGATCCTAAAGCGGTCCTGTGTGTTTGGACTGCTCTCTTTTATTGACCTGCATAATACTGAACATATGGCGTCAGTGTGCACAGCTTTCCTGCCACAGCGTCACTTGGAGGTCAGGTCTTGAACAGGAGCAGCACAAGGTCAAAGAGGGGGTGCAGTCAGCTCTTAACTCTCCACAGCAGGAACTGGTCAGGAAAACATCAACAGTCAAGTCAGCTGAACCAAAATTGTTTTACATGGAAGCTTTTGGATATTTCTGGGAACTTAAATTAAACTATTGTTTTTATACAACGCCAGGAGACATCAGATTGAAGGAAAACTTCCCCGTCGCATTTGTTTTTGACAGCCGATCCTTAAAATATAACTTGTGCAAACACTAAATAAATCTGTGATATTTCAAAACAAAATAAATGTGGAAAATAAATGTGGAAATGTTTTTATCTGCTGTCCACTTTTTTAATCTTATTTGATTCATGTTAAATGGATTCAAATAATGACAAAACGCTGCACAGAACTAGGAGCCGTGTCTCAGAAAAAGAAGTCAAATTATTCCTTGTATTATGTAATTCAAGATTTATATTGTTTTTCCTGCCAAGAATAAAAACTGATCCTCTTGAAATTGAGGCAAATCTCACCACAGAAGCACATGAAAAGAGTGAGGACGCTCCTGCTGAAGCTGAATTTTCAGCAGGTGATGGTGAATGTTTCGATCACCCTGGGCACTTGGCAGCACACTGAGCAGCTTTTATGTTATCTGGAGGCTCAGTGCATTCAATCAAGTGAAATGGTCGGTGAAATGCAGTAAAATCCAGTCATAGATACGATTTGAGATAATTCCAGGTGATTCCTCTTGTAAGGAAAGATGCACAAAGTACTTAAGTACTCTGGTGCCTGTTGAAGGATTGAGAGGCTAATTCCTAATCCTCCTCTGAAGGAATGCCGCTCCTCACAGTAAAGAAACCTCTTGATTTGCAGATGGGAGTCTTACTGAGCCCTGAATTACTTAAGGGGGGGGGGGGTGCTTCCATAAACTCTTTTCATTTATTTATTTATGTTGGTTGAGTTAAATGTTTTGACCTTCTAACTTTCAAACAGTGATAAGACCAAGGCTGTTTAAAGCGTTGCTCGCATCGCTGGGGACTGAACGCTAGCTTCTGTTATGAGCTCTATCAGGATGACTGATCTTTTTTACACTTAATAAAAAGTTAAGCTCATAAACTTATAAACTTCAGGACTCGACAGCAAAAAGCACTATGTGTTCACCGACCCTTCGGATTACTTGAGATTCGAATAATAAATAATCTTCTTGGCACATACTTGGTGCAAGTGCACAGAGAGGAACATAAATAAGTAGTGATTGTGCACTGAAAAAACATGGAGAAGCCTGTGGGATAAGAGATCAGCAAGAGCAAGTTTGAGGTAAAATGATTTGTGTGTTTCACTTCCTTATTTGCTTAAAATTTAAAGATAAACGAGTTGAGAGGAAAAAAATAATTTCTCTCCTTCTAGCAGGAAAATGAATTCCTTTCTGGTTGTTTTACAGAGAAACAGTTCTGGCCTTAAAAATTGTCCTCTCCAAAACCATTAAATGCTTTTACTTTCCTTTTCACTCTTGGATTAGTATTTTTTTTATTTATTTATTTATTTATTTTTTGTTCTTCTCTAAAGAGGTGGATGCTATTAAGCCTTCTGAATATGCAGGAGGTTCAAGCTGTCGTTTCACACTTTAGAACCTGTTAATGCTCAGTTCAGAAATTATGCAGCTTTTGTTTGGTACATCAGGAACTGCCATAAAAAACGATAAATACATTTTTTAAAAACAGTTCACTTCGTGTGTTTCTCCAGTTCTGTGCACATGTTCCATGAATGCCTTTGTGGAAATGTTCACTATTATGAGATGTGCTGTGGAGAATGAATTTTTGACACTTCGTACACTAAACATGGTTCTTTAAATTCAATTAGTCTCTTCCCTTTGGGTTCACCTGTTTCATCTGATAAAATAAAGCTAAAGTTCTTGTAGGTTATGTGTGTGTAACCTGCATTACACATCTATTAAAGATGACAAATTCTTCAAAGTGCAATCAGGTCTCTGAATGAAAATAAAATATTCTTTGCACTGAATCCTAAAACATGCAACTTTGAGTTTATTGACACCTTCTTGTGTTTGTCCTCTGCAAGTGCTGCATCATGAGTAGTCAAACAGCTCAGCAGCACTTTATAATACGGCCTGTGACTGAGGGTGTGATTTCCCTAGAATTAAATGCACTTTTATTGGATTTTATGTGACAAAAAAGATGTAATTATATTTACCAAGAAATCATTTTATACTGACAGCATTGAAGTAGTGAATAACTGGTATTTTCTTACTGCATTTTACAGGAAATAAATTACACTGTAAGTAAGTTTAAGTGGTGGGTAACTTAGCATGACCTTTAGCATAAAAACACGCATCATTTCCCCTCTCTGAGCAGTACCTGCAGAGATGTAGTTCACGTTATGAACCAAAAAAGTATTTACGGACTAAGTTGGGGAAATATTGTTTGTTTTTATACTGTGGCAGCCAATGGGAGGGGCCACTGGAGCAGAGGCTCATGGGACTGTTTGTGTTAATGTTTATGTGTTCTAGTTATTAATGGGTTCAGTTAGTCAGTGATGTTGTGTTGCTCTCGCTGTTGTTTATGGGTTGTGATGTCAGTTATACATTTTTATTGTGGGTGGCCACCTTGACTTAG
>VUQK01010099.1:11852-30894 GCA_015106715.1 Bujurquina vittata | reverse complement strand
ATTGCAAATACAGCTTATTATTATATGACTTTTGTTTGTTTTCTGAATGCTCTTTTATTGTCAAAATTATAATCTACTACTAATGTTTAATGTAAATATGTTATTTTGAAAAAGATTAAATTACTATATTAGCAACATAAACACAATTTTTAAAAAATCATTATTTGTCTTGCACCTTGAAACTGTCTCTCAGTTCATCTCTGTCTGAAGCGAACTGTTTTAGCTCCTCTCCCATTAAGACCACCCTCTCTTTCAGCCAGCCTTCTCCTGATTGGTTGCCCCTCACAAACAGAAGGTTTAAACAGCAGTTGGGCCGGGTTTCTGCACTCATAGCTATAGTTATGCATTTGAATTGATAATATTAGGGGTATATGCATACACCTCACATTTTTATTGTAAGGTGTATGCAGTGCTATAAAATAGTGCAATTATGGATCACTGCCTCTGTTGCCATTTTGCAGAGTTTGCTCCAGCAGTGAGACAGAGAGTGAAGCTGGAGATCTGCTGGAGCAGCAGTTTGAGGAGCTGAACAAAAAACTCATCTCTGCCACAGACCCCACAGGCTATCTCCACATGGTGTCCAGAAATAACCTCTTCAACAGGTTTGATTTAGAGTTCTTGTAAATTGCCAAAATAAATATCTCTTTGCATTTACCTCAAATATGTCCAGCTATATGTCCAGAAGGTGTGCAGCCTACTATACACTATATTGCCAAAAGTATTCAATCACCTATCCAAATCATTAAATCCATGTGTTCCAATAACTTCCATGGCCATGAGTAAAAGTGGAAAAAGTGGTGAAAGAATGGGTCGCTCTCAGGAGTGAATTCCAGCGTGGTACTGTGATAGGATACCACCTGTGCAGCAAGTCTAGCAGTAAAATTACCATTTTACTAAATATTCTACAGTGTGGAATTATAACAAAACCACAAAGTGGTAGGCCATGTAAAATCATAGAGCGGGGTCAGCGGATGCTGAGGTGCACAGAGGTCACCAACTGTCAGTGGCTACAGACCTTCGGACTTCATGTTGCCTTCAGATTAGCTCAAGAATAGTGTGTTGAGAGCTTCGTGGAATGGGTTTTCCATGGCTGAGCAGCTAGATCCAAGCCTTACATCACGCTTTACTGGCAATCCAATGGATGAGTCTGGGTTTGGCAGTTACCAGGAGAACGGTACTTGTCTGACTGCATTATGCCAAGTGTAAAGTTTGGTGGAGGGGGGTTATGGTGTGGGGTTGTTTTTCAGGTACTGGGTTTGGCCCCTTAGTTCCAGTAAAATAAACTCTAAATTCTTCAGCATACCAAGACACTTCAGACAATTTGATGCCCTCAACTTTGTGGGAACAGTTTGCGGTCCTTCAGGTCGTGATAGTCAAAAGAGCTTTTTAAAAAGGCAACTGGGTGTTTCACCTCTTATCCAAGAGGCTTCTTCAGTTCTAAAACCAAGAGGTGGAGAGTGCCAAGTATTAAGCCCTAATGGGGGTTGTCCCTGTTGGAGGTGGTCATTGACCCACTACTGATCATATGCATGATCATATGACCCAAGGTGTGAAGAAAGGCGTGGATTATTACCACCAGGGATTTTGGTTGAAACCACTGTATCATGTGACCCACTGAGGTCACCAGAAGTAAGGTGTGAGTGGTTCTTAGTCTTGTTATTTAACGGTTATTTCATGGTTTTCAAACAGGATAAGTGTGTGTGGGAATGTATTACATTTCTTGTGTATTTCTGCCTCTGACAGAAGCTGTCAGAGCATGACTAGTCTGTACAGTACCACGGTATCTCCAGCGAAAGACGGCTTATCCTCTCCTGTTTTCCGAGCTAGTAACTCTGGCAAGCCTCCTCTGCGGGCCCTTTATGATTTACTCATAGCACCAATGGAAGGGGTATGTATGTGTGTCTCCTGGGAAAGATATATATTTCATTTCACAATGGATTTGCCTTTTTTTAAATAGTCTTTTACATACATTTTTCATGGTTCTTGTCCACATCTCTCTGTACAGGGCCTGATGCACAGTAGTGGACCTGTGGGCAGACACAGACAGCTCATATTAGTACTGGAGGGAGAATTGTATCTAATTCCATTCGCCTTGCTCAAAGGCAGCTCCTCTAATGAGTACCTGTATGAAAGGTTCAGTCTCATTTCTGTACCTTCTTTAGCCAGCCTAGGAGCAACAATCAAGGTAGGTCATTTTTGTCCCTCTAGGTTTCTGATAATAGAAAGAAAATAACAGATCTTTTATTTCTTAAATCAATCAAACAGTTCCCACAAAATTATTAATATGCTTTGTTTGCTTGTTATAAATTCTCTGTATGAAATGTGTTCAAACCACAGCCTCATCCTCGATGCAGTGGACACTTATTTTGCCCAGATGGAGGCTCAGTGGCTGCAGTGGTTGGTGCTCCTCGTTTGCCATTGAGTGTCATGGACCGCTGGCTATGGGGGCCCTTGCCTTCAGCCCAGGAGGAAGCACTGTGGCTGGGGGAGCAATTGGGATGTCATCCCCTAACTGGAGCAAATGCCACAAAGGAGCGCGTTTTAGCAGCTCTGAGTCAGGCAGAGTGCATTCACTTTGCCACACACATATCGTGGAAGCTTGCAGCTTTGGTCCTCACCCCTAGCCAAGAGCATGCTGGAGGAGATGGGGTAAGTGGCCGACCCAAGGAGAAATCGCCCTGCAAGGCATCAGTGTTGGGTGAGGCATCAGATCAGGACGGAAGGATGAAGGGTTTGTTTTCGAAGAGCAGCCCAGAGAAACCCAGAGGAGCAGATGAAAGGAGTGAGGATGGTGAAAGCGTTTGTGAGGTGGAGAGTGTGTGTGATAGTCCACCACTTCAAGACTTCCTACTTACTGCTGCTGATATACTGGACCTTTGCCTGACTGTCAAACTGGTGGTCCTGAGGTATACCTATTCATAAGTTCAGTATTTTACACGAACTCTTAGGTTTAATTGTTCCATATAACGTTGTGACCCTTTGCCACCTCAGGTTGTACCCAGAGTCCAGCAGCAGGGTAACAGCTGATGGAGTGGTGGGCCTGACCCGAGCCTTCTTGGCTGCAGGTGTCCAGTGTGTGTGCGTTTCTTTGTGGCCTGTACCGATAGCTGCCTCTAAACTATTCACACACACCTTCTACACGGCCCTTCTCAATGGGACCAAAGCCAGTGCAGCTCTGACGGAGGCCATGAAGACACTGCAGAGCAGCAAGCACTTCTCACACCCCTCCAACTGGGCTGGTGAGCAAACACCCCTGAACGTAAAATACTAAAGGCTGATCTGATAGCTTTCAGCCAGAGCAGGCGGACACAAAAGGACTAGCTGGAGAAAACAGTGGAATATGTCAAATATTTATTAAATGATTAATTAATATAACAAACCTGAGTAACTTGTGTTTATGTGACTGAGTCTAAACATATGCAATATGGCAGGTCTCTTTGGGTGCTCCTGGTTAGCAGTGACATGTGTCTACCAGCAAGGTATGAGATGGAACAAACCAGGAACTGTCCAGAAGTGATGTTCTGCAACTAGTACAATTCTTAAAGAATAGAATTTAAAACATGCGATGCTAATGTCTTCTTGCCTGGTGTCAACACCTTTGGGGTTGCGTCAGAAGGGGATCTAGTGTAACACCGTGTCAAATCAAAACATGCAGAGCTACCTGCTCTGGTGACCCCTTGTGACATGCTGAAAGTAGCTATTGTTGTTCAACACTTAAATTATCTCATTTACTCTTTAAATGATTGAGATTTTTTTTTTCTTTTAGGTTACATGCTGATTGGCAGTGATGTGAAGCTGAACAGTCCCATGTCGCTGGTTGGCCAAGCCTTGGTAGAGATCCTTCAGTACCCAGAGAGGGCCAGGGATGCCCTCAGAGTGTTGTTGCACTTGGTAAGACTCCTTCCAAATTTACGCTTATTTGTAATCAGTTTAAGAGTCAAAAGATAAATTTAGACATCAGTTTAATAAGAGGACAGTTAATGTGTCATCAGTACCACTGGAAAATCTAAGATGAGTATGATCACTTTATTTAGATATGTCATTTTATTTCTTTATTTATTTATTTTCAAAATTTCAAAAGATTCACAAGTATAAAGTTTTCAAATGTGAATACTAGCTTAGATTTATAGCAGTCATTTTAACTTCTTTGACTGAAAAAGGGGGAAAAGCATTTGAAGGCATATTAGGTTTAGATTAATTATAATGAGCTATTTTAACAACTTTATGACTTTGCATCAAATAAAGTATTGAACAGTAAAGAAAGTCATTACATTGATCCCTAGATCCGTGTCAAGGTAATAACTTGCTACTTTGACTGTAAATTGTTTTTTGGTTTTGGTACATCACTTTCCCTCCATCTAAGGAAAAAGGATGGTCTTGATCAATACAAATCTGATACAGTGAGTCGTGAGATTAGTTATCACTGTCAGTCTTCGATCACAGCATGTTGCTGAGCTTTCAGAGGCAGTGGAGTTCCAGCATGCTGGTGTTAGCTGATAGCTTTGAACATTACCCTCTGCTCTAAATTTGGTCACTCCAGGCTCCAAAAAACATGGCTACCAGGTAAAGTATTAATATTAAGACTTGAAAATGCAGAGTCCCAAGTGAAACCAGTGACATCACTGTGGCTATGTTCCTCCTTTATAAACAGAGCACAAAATAATCCATTTGTGTTGTAACGATGCTACTTGGCAATAAATCTTATACAGTTGGAAAGCCTGTTTATTTCCCCTTAAATGGTGCCACATTTGTATGGAAAATGTATTTGTGGGTTGAGCAGCAAAGTTGAGTTTGTTGGTTGTAGGAAAGTAGATCTCAATGTAAAACATAAGAGACAAGAGGCCAACAAAATAAAACGGGAAATATCTTGATGTGAGAACAGGGATGCGGACTTGACACAGAACACAGGAAGGCAGGTATGCTGAGGGAAACCAAACTACACAGACACATGAATGAATGTAACAGAGGAGACTAGACACAAGAAGAAGGGAACACAGAAGGAGATGTAAATTCTAAAGCCACTGAGACGAGGACAAAAACCTAACATGAAAAATACACAAAGCAAATATAACTTTTAACAACACAGAAATCATGAAGAATAATTAAATAAATGAACCACAAAGTCGAAAAACTGGGTAACTGCAACCAGTTCTGCAACCAGTCACCGTCCCATATCTCTACAGTCTGGCACACAACTCTATCCACTAAGATGGCAACACTCGCCCCCCACAGGGTGGGGTTTATCAGAGACTGCCTCCAGAATTTGGGAGTGGAGAGGATGGAATGGCCACCCTGCAGTCCAGACCTAGACCCCACTGAAAACTTGTGGGATCAGGTTGGACGTGGTGCTCATGCCAGACTGACCAACACAACCACACTGGCTTGCAAGAAATGCTGGTGGAAGAATGGGATGCCGTCCCACAGCAGTGTGTGACCAAGCTGGTGACCAGCTCCTTCCACATGCTCCTGAGGCCCCTGTTTGTTAAATGAATAAATTGTTAACTTCCCAATATGTCCTGTTTCGTCAGACTTAAATCATCCAATCCAATAAACAATGCCAAAGAAGAGTCAATAGCAGAATGAGCTGGTTGGCATTGGCAGAGAAGATTTGTCAAGTTTTTCTTGGAGGCAAGCCATATACTCAACTCTGCTGCTTCACCCACAAATGCATTTTCCTTACAAATGTGGCACCATTTCAGGGGAAATAAACAGGCTTTCCAACGGTATCAGATTTACTGCCAAGAAGCATCATTACAACAAAGAAATAATCAAACAAATTTCCTTATTTTTGTGCTAAATTTTGAATAAAGCTCTGTATGAATATTTATATGGATGGGTGAATGAGGCTTGTAGTAGAAATTTGAGTAGAAACGTTTTATATAAATACCAGGCCACTATCCATGCACAGAGGTCTGAGGGATCTTCCGGGAATGGTGACACTATTTTATTACCACTCTGTATAGGCCACACATGCATGATTCCTGTGAGCAAAGACCAAATGTGGCTTTGTTATCCAGCAGTGATCAGCAATGCACCTCTCGTGCCAATTAAAAAAGAAGAAATCAAAACAATACAGACTGTTCATTCTTCTGTATGTTCCAGATAAACCAAAATCCCCATTTCACACACCAAATATATAAATGGATGACAAAAAGAGAAAAAATAAAGGAAAGATAATGGCCTAACACCTCATTAATTTAATTTGTGTGCTGCTAAAATATTTTCAATGTGCTTTGGCTCTGAGTTCTGGAATCAGTGTCTGCAGTGATATTCCCTAATTTGGTGTTTTGATGACAGTAGAAAGGGCTGTCACTTGTTCCAGTCATATTGATAGGGGTGTGATTTTGTAGCCTGGGAGCTGCAGATGAGGAGTTATCATCAATATATATATTTTTTATTTTCTTTTAGTTTTGTCCTGTATAGGAACTGTTTAGTTGTTTATTAATAGGACCTCAAAAGACATCCTACCACATCAGAAAGTCCCAACCCGATTAAAAAACACAATTCTTGCCTTGTTTCTGTCCACAGGTTGAGAAGTCTTTGCAGCGCATTCAGAGTGGCCAGTGTAACCCAATGTACACATCGCAGCAAAGTGTAGAGAATAAGGTCTGTGTGTTGGTCTTTCCTTCTCTCTGTCTTTAAATGCCAGCCTTTGTGTATTCTCTGTTCAAGTCCACATGTCTTCTCTCTGCTGGGTAAGGTCGGTGGAGTGCCTGGGTGGCAGGCCCTTCTCTCTGCAGTGGGTTTTCGGCTGGACTTCTCTGGTAGCGGTGCTGGACTTCCTGCAGCAGTTTTCTTCCCCACGTCAGATCCTGGGGATCGTCTGCAGCAGTGCAGCACCACTTTACAGTCCCTGCTTGGTAACACAGTTTTTTTTTCAATTATTCAAAACAACTCTTAAGTTGTTTACTTCCTAAGTGTGCTGTAGAATTACATTTATTTTACAGACTCCATTTTATTTTGACATAAAGCTCCCATTGTAAAAAGTTGCACCAGACTACATTAGTCATTAATGATCAAAATACTAAATTTCTGCTTGACGTTAACTTTTTGTGCTTCCCCCAGGTCTTACTCCTCCAGCTCTACAAGCTCTATGTAAGCTGGTCACAGCATCTGAGGCTGGAGAACAGCTCATTCAAAAGGTATTATCATGTTGCACAGATGCTCACGACAGTGGTGGAAGAACTACTCACATCCTTAATCAAGTACAACTCCCAAAACATATGATCTCCATAACCCTAACCTCAACTCTACCTGTTTTAATTCTTGGTCTCTACAAAATTAACTTTGCATGATTCACAAGCAGCTGCTTGTTTATCTGGAACTCAACGTCCCACAGGAACTTAGCCCTGTTGTTCTCAACCACCTTTGGTGGTATCTCCCATTGGAACTTGTGGATTTCTAAGTCCATAAATGGCACACTGTCCCAGCCACTTGGAATTTCTTCTCAGCGTATGCTGTCCAAGATTGCATCTTACATCCTGCTACTATGTGTTGGATTGTCTCCAGGGCACCTTTACACAATCTGAAACTTGGGTCCTGCTGGCTGTAGTAGACTCCTGCCTCTATGGACCTGGTGCTTAGGGCCTGTTCATTTGTTACAACGAAGAGAGCCTTTGTGCTATCCTTTAGGGCGACATTTTTCTAGCCACTGGTAGGATTCCTTGATGTCACCCACTTCCTCTATTCGTCTCATGGTCATCATGGCTTGGTTGTCCATGATAGTTCTTTCTCCTGTTTCTCATCACTGTCTGTCTTCAGCTGCCTGAGGCATTCTTGGAGCAGCTTATCTCATAGGACCATCTTCCTGATGTATTCATGGATGCTCCATGTTTCATCCTGGATTGTGGCTCTGACACTCATTAATCCTCACCCTTCTCAGCATCTGTCTGGAGGTAATTGGCAGTGGCTTAATCATGGTTCCTGTTGGCATGTCGAACACCCAGATACCTGTAGTTGTCCAGTATTTCAGCTTGTCTTCCTTCAGGCAAGTCCACCCCATTAGTCCTGATCACCTTCCCTCTTTTTGCAACCATTCAGCCATACTTATCTAGTCTGAATGACATCCCAATGTCCTCATTGTAGATCCTGGTGAGATGGATCAGTGAGTCAAAATCTCACTCACTCCTGGCATACAGCTTGATGTCATCCATGTACAGGAGGTGGCTGGTGATTGCTCCACTCATTAATATATATCCTTATCCACTCTTTGTGATGATCTGGCTTAGGTGGTTGAGGCCTATGCAGAACAGCAGTGGGGACAGTGCATCACCTTGGTATATCCCATACTTTGTAACTTGTGCAATTGTCTTGGAGTTGCTCTGCAGTGTTGTCTTCCACAGTCCCTGGTTTATGTTATTAGTTCACTACTAGCCTTGTACAATGCCAAGAACTCCAGTATCCACGTGTGGAGCAATGAGTGATAGGCTTTCTTGTAGTCAATCCAAGCACGGTGCACAGGTTGGCCTGCCTAGTCTTAGAGTTCTAGTGTAATTCTCCACTTGCCCTGTTGGCAGTCATTGTCCTTCAAGCTCTGGTCCTCTACTAGAGGTGTGGGGGCTTGACGGCCCTGCTCAGTATCTTAGTATCGAGGATCTTCTGGACAGAGATCTTGGATGTTTTTCCTGGAAACTGCTGGAGCCACTCACCCAGTTTGGGGATCACATTCAGGGATCACTGCCCTTAGTTCCCAAGCCCCAAGAACAACTGGTCCCCACATGACATCTAACCCCTGACCTGAGATGCTGGCTCCCCCTTGCTGTCGCATTTGTGTTGTATCTCAACCTTTAATTATGATAGCAGTTGCTTTTTGTGGCTGTTGGTTCACCAAGCTACTAGTTACTATTTTTTTTTCAATGTTAGTCTAGATGTTGGGTGTCGAAGTCCCAGCTCCATTTCACATAGTACGGGCTGGACACTGCATGCATTGTTATTCTGCTATTCTAGTCCGCATCTAACATGGTCATGAGATGTTCTGCACAAATCCCATCTTTAAACCACTCTAACTAAAACAGATTACTCATGTAGCTACCTGGTAATGTGCAGAGAACCCCACTGCTCACTTTGTCATTTTTCATTTGCAGTGATTTGTTTATTAGTGGCAGGCACCTGCTTTCGTCACTTTTTGCATGCTGTAGCTTTCCATAAATACTATATGGGTATCATCAGGAAATGTCCACATAAGCACATCATCATTCATGCATGGCTGAGAGTACAGTGAATCAAACACAACAATTACACAAAAATAAATCACTAAAGTTCTGTTTCCTCTTCTATCATACACACCTCACAAAGGCAGTCAAAAGTATGGCAGGAATGGTAAGTGTTTCATTATGAAACCTCTGTCTTGACTTTAAAAGTATGAGACTCGTCAAAGCAGCCACAAACACATCCAGACACTGTTGTTGCACGTTTTATTTGAATAATGTTTGTGATTAGGGTGCTTTATCTTTCCTTGTTTATTGAGAATTGTTGATTTAGAGTATTTTCATTTAATGAAATCCTTCCATGTTCTCAAATATGAGATACGTAGGAAATAAGTTAGAAGCTGAAAATATATAAACACTCATCCAACACTCCAGTCATTATGTCTTCCTTCCCCTCCATAGCTTCACCAAGTGCTGGTGCAGTTGCAGTCAGGTGACAAAGAGCAAGACTTTCCACTGGCTCCCATCCAAGTCTCAATAAGTGTGCAGCTCTGGAGGTTGCCAGGCTGCCACGAATTTCTGGCTGCACTGGGTGAGTCATCATTAAAAGAAACTAAGGGTCACTTTTTTTTATGCATCATTGTCAGTGATTTACTGCATCACCCATGTCAGTTGCAGGTAAAGCAAATGGCAGAAACCTAAACCAAGTTATCAGCTAACACTAGTTAGCTTAGATGGCAAACTGTGTTCATAAGCTGACACCCCATCTGCTAATTAGCACTCACCAAAACTGAAGCACAAACATCTTGGATGATCTGTACCACACAGCAGGCGCTCCTATTTGTCAGATACTGTAATCCCATTAAAAATCCTACAAAAGGCACCCCCACTATGTCAGCACATCTGCCAAAGCAGCCATGCAGCAATCTTTATGTATCCAAAAGGATGAGCTAAAATAAATTTACCTGCCTAATGTATGACTAGGGAATGTATCCAGAGAGCTCAAAACCATTTTTAAACATGCTTTTTAAAGCAGTAGAGATGGACATGAAGATTGCCACAGGCGGTCATTAGATGAATTGCAGATGTGGAGGGCTTGGGGGGGTATCTCTGAAGTTGTTGCTTGCTCTGAAGCCCCACCCACTGGCTGTTCAAACCTTCTGTTTATTAGGGGCAGCCAGTCACACTTAAAGGAAGTGTGTCCTTAAGGGAGAGGAGCTACAAAAAAAAAACTATGTATGAGACAGAGGATGAACTCAGGGCTGCATAAAGGTCCAGAGAAAAATAAATATTATTCTTAACATTCAAAGTTGCTCTAATAATGTCTAACAGTAATTCAATATTGAGTGGTAATAACCTTTGTAGGTCATTTTTAACTTTTTATGTCTTTGGCTCATTACTAAGTTTCTCTAAGGAATAGGATTAGGGCCACTAAAAAAAACAGGGCATAGAGAAAAAAAGGCCAGCCATAATTCTGAGGTTAAAGTCAGAATTCAGATTTTTTTTCTCAGAATTCTGGCTGCCCTTTTTTTTTCCAATGCCCTGTTTTTAGTTTTGTTTTTTATAGTGGCTGTAATCCTCTACCACAGTTCGCTACAATAGCTCAACACAAATATTCAACTTAGCTGCAGAACACTGGAATAAAATTAATTCAGTAATTTTAAAAAAGTAGTAGCATTTTAGAGCTGTAGCTAGTCAAAGAGGTGCTAATATGACCTGCTCATGCTCTGGTTATTTTATAGCCCCAAATCCAAAAAAGGTGGGACAAAATGTAAATAAAAACAGAATGCAATGATTTGCAAATCTAATAAATCCATCATTTACTCGAAAAAGGACACAGAAAGCAACACATCAAAAAGTGGGGTGGGGTCAACAAAAGGCTGGAAAAGTAATTGGTACTAAAAATAAAAATATGAGAGAACATTTTACAACTGATTAGGTTAACTTACAACAGATAATATTTTTGGGTTGTCGTGTTTTGGAGTGTTGCACGTTAGGACCCAAATGCAGAACACAGAAGCAGAGTTCAAAACGTACACCTCAAGCACAGAGTGCCAGGGAAACCAGCAAAACACACAATGGAACAGGCAGGTAGGAGAACAGTGCAACACAACAAGGCACAACAGACAAACTAAGGCTCCATATGCACACACAACGTAATGAGGGAAGTGGAGACAACCGAGCCAAACTAGATCAACAGGCTGGGGTGGAAGTAAAATGGAATACAAAGACACAAGCAGCAAAAGACTATCAAAATAAAACAGGAAGTTAGAATAGTACTTAGCAGGGAAATGCAGACGCGAATAAACTAAAACTAGGGAAAATTTTCCCTCAGTGCTTTCTGTCTCATCATTCTGCATCAAATACAAATGTACTTAATTATAACCACAACTGAAAACTCAAAATACTAGGAATAACTGAGAATTCAAAACCATACAACAGATAAAACTAAAAACAGAATCCTCCCAAAAATATCAAATCAATAAGTTTAAAAATATTTTTCAAAATAAAATCCCACAGCAAAACCCACAGACTGTTATAAACAGAGTATCTTAGAGAAGCAGAGTTTGTCAGAAGTAAAGATTGGCAGAGGTTCACCAAACTGTAAAAAAAAAAGAAAGAAAGAAAAGAAAACAAATAAAACAAATAAAAATAATGCTCCAATTGCAAAGACTTTGCAAATCTCATCCCCTTCTGTACATAATATGATCAAAGAATTTGTAGAATTCTCTGTGCACAAGAGACAAGGCCAAAAATCAGTGCCTATGGAGCTGGCAGCTCACACATCTGGAAAGGCACTGTCAGTGCTGAAACGTGTGTGCAGCTTTTAGAGTAACATATACTCAAATCCATATGACAAATCTGTGCATACTTCAGCAAGACAATGCTAAACTGTATAGTGCGTCTATTACAACAGCATGGCTTCATAGTAGAAGACTCCATGTGCTGAATGGGCCTGCTTGCACTCTCGATCTTTCACCAACTGAAAACACTTGGTGTCTCAGTTAAAACAAGTGATATGTTTTCTGTTTTCTAGAGTATGTGTATATTTGCAAACCATCTCATTGTGCTTTTATTTACGTTTTGCACACCATCCCAACTTTACTGGTATTGGGATTTATTTAGTAATGAAAAATCATCTCTAAAGAAGCTAACTAGATTAGCTGTTGTATAACTGCAGTGAAGAACATGAAGCACAATATTTCCCCCTGAGCTGTACTCAGTTTTAGGTACATATGCTCTGTCTTTATCAGGTTTTGATCTTTGTGAGGTTGGTCAGGAGGAAGTGGTGCTCAAGACTGGAAAACAGGCCAGCAGACGCGTCATGCATTTTGCGCTTCAGTCTCTTCTAGCACTGTTTGGTAGGAATAAGTCATCACTTTGGAATTTTTCTCTAACTAAATCCTGCTAAATATTTTCTTATATTCTCCTAATATGTCAAATCACTCCCTGTCTTTTATCAGACTCCACAGAGCTTCCCAAAAGACTGAGCATGGATAGTTCCTCCTCCCTGGAGTCTCTGTCCTCCTCCCAGTCAGCCTCCCAGCCGCACTCCTTACCCCTTTCCTTTGGTTGCTACCCACCTCAATCCTCAATCTTGCCCCCAGTGTGCCCTGACAGCCTCTCCTGTGATGCCATCTCCGTGTACAGCCTCAGCTCCCTCGCCTCTTCTCTCAGTTTCCTGTCTAGACCAGAGCCCGCAGGAAGTGACATCATCAGCCAGCGATCGCATCAGCAGGAGCCAGAGAAGCCTTGTGGAGGAGTGGGCCATTCGAGTGGCCTGCCAAGAGGTCGACTGACCAATCATGGAGGAGTTTTAGCAGGAGGAGGGGAGGACGAGGAGTATGAGGGGTACTCCATTATCAGTAGTGAGCCATTAGGTCGAGGAGGGAGGGAGTGTGACACTCTGCCGCTACCTGCAGGACACCGGCATGGCAGAGTTGGTGCCGGGAGAGGATCTGCCGGGGGGCACGGGTATCCTCTAACAGTTTCCTCGAAGGGAAGCATCAGCACACCTACATCGCCAATAAAAGCTCCAAAGCTACCCCTAACAGTTCAGAATAGCCCCAAGGTCAAGCAGGAAATGTAAGTCCAATGCTGTTTGTTAAATCAGAAACAATGAGTTACTCTTGAACTTATCAGTATGTTTCATTTTTCCAGCTCATCTCCTCAGCGGAAAGGAAAGGTCAGCAGCTCTGAGTCAGACCAGTCAAGCACTGAGACAGACAGCACAGTGAAATCCCAAGAGGAAAGGGCAGGACCTGCAGGACAACTGGATCCCCATGAGCTTGCACAGAAGATCCTGGAGGAGACTGAGAGCCACATGCAAGCTGTGGAGAGCCTGCAGAAAGCAAACCTTCAAGGAAAGACCGTGAGGGGAGCTGAGGGGAGAGAAGCTCCAGGCAGACAGAAATCTCTGTCCACACCCACAACCCCAACTTTGACTCCTACAGATGGAGCACGAGGCTTTCAGCCCTCTGAGACCAGTGCATTTAGCCGACCACCGAGTAGGGCAAGTCTAAAGTCTCCTCTCTCACTCTCTAGTCATCTTTCACCCCTTTCCACCTCTATCTCAACACCTCTTCCAGCTCGGCCCAAACCACCATCCCGCTCCTCGTCGCTGCAGAAAATCAGCTCGGGCTACAGCAGCCCAGCTCATTCTTCCCCTTCTTTGTCTCTCTCTGTAAAAGATCAGGGTTCACCTCTCCCCACAACCTCCCCAGATGTGCACATACAGGCTCAGCTCAAACTGAAATACCCCAGCTCACCTTACACTGCCCACATCTCACCTTCACGCTCTCCTGCTGACAGTGCACCATCCCCAGCCCTTTCCTATTCCTCCACAGGATCTGTTTCAGCCTCTTCCAGCCCAGCAAACACTCCCGAGCTGCACCAGTCCAAAAAGGATAACAAAGTCCAGGCGATCCACAATTTAAAAACCTACTGGGCCAATGCCAGCCAGAAACCCAACATGCCCTGCCCAGGCAGTTTACTCCGTGGTGGGAATAAAAAAATGAGTACAGTTCAGAAAGATGTTTTGGGTTTGCTGAATCTCTCACCAAGACACGAATCTATCAGGAAAAATGTAGCAGAAACGAAGGACCACAACACTGATGACAGAGCAAATGGTCACCCGAAACTGGAGGCTAAACCACCTCCCTCTCCATCTTCTGCCCTTCTCACACACTCTAAAGGAAGCGGGAGACTTCCTAGTGGGAATGGCTACAAGTTTCTCTCGCCCGGACACTTTTTTCCTTCTTCTAAATGTTGAGAGTTTGGATATTAGCCCTCCTGAACCCAAATTCAGGAAGCCAATTTTCTGGTTAATTTCTGTGTTTGTACAATTAAAAAAAAGCTGCCCATTTTAAAATGGAAATACAACCACATTTTTAACAATCCCTACTGAGGTGCAGGGATGAAGAAGTACTCTTTCATACTGATGATGATTTTATGTGCTAATTTTTTTGTGAAGGGATGTAAATGTTTTGAATGTGATGACTGTGCCTTCTTCTTGAGAGAGCTGGAAGGACAAAAATAATTAAGAGAAGTGTTGAATCTCAAGCTTTAATTTTGTTTTTACGGATGACTAGAGGGCATGTGTCTCAATGCCTCCATGTACACTGAAAAGAAATGTTTTAACCTGCAGTCTGCTTACTGAGTGAACATCTTACGCCAGCCTAAATGCTTGCTATGTTTGTGTAACTTGGCCTGGATTCAATCTTGATTTATTGTGTGATAATTATTGTTTAATGTCATTACCATTGGTTATTGATGTCATTTATTTTAAGCGTTTTCTAGTTATTATAATTATTAATATTATTATCATACATTTTATAAATACAATTAAAACAATGAAGAAGTAAAGACAACATTTTGCTATTTTTATGGAAGTTTGGTTTTTTGTGCGAGTGTCAGCATATGCCTGTTGTTGTCGAGTGTTTCATTGACTTTATAACTTGATTTTATAAGATAAAACAGCCTCCACTGAATATTAAACAGTTTTTAGGTTCAGAGATTAAGAGTGTTTAACAGAATACAAGTTAAGATTCAATATTTGAATCAATAAGAACACTATTTTTAAAAACTATCAATACCACAGTGCTAGAAGTAAAAGTATTGCACTTAACATTTTACTTTTAGAAAAGTACAAAAGTATGAGCACTCTTACTTCTAGGCTGGACTATTACTGTATAATAAATTTTTATCAGGCTGTCCTAAAAGCTCCGTGAAAAACCTTCAGCTGATCCAAAATGCTGCAGCTAGAGTACCCATATTGGCTTTTCTTCATTGGCTTCCTGTTCAATCCAGAACTGAATTTACAATTCTTCATCTCACATAATAATCAGGCCCCTATCTTATCTTAAAGACCTCATAGTACTGTATCACCCCAATTGAGCACTTTGCTCTCAGACTACTGGCTTACTTGTGGTTCCTAGGATACTTCTGTGGAACCAACTCCCAATTTGGTTTCGGGAGACAGACACCCTCTTTAGTTTTAAGATTAAGCTTAAAATTTTCCTTTTTGATCAAACTTATTGTTAGGGCTGGATCAGGTGACCTTGAACTATCCCTTAGTTATGCTGCTTTAGACCTAGAGAGCTGGGGGGTTCCCATTATGCACTGAGAATTTCTTTTCATTCACTCCTTTTTATTCTGTTTACACACCACTCCGCACTTAATCATTAGTTATTCTTAATCTCTGGCTCACTTCCTCTGCATGTCTTTTGGCCTCTCTCTCTCCCCTCAGCCCCAACTGGTTGCGGCAGGTGACTGCCCCTCCCTGAGCCTGGTTCTGCTGGAGGATTCTTCCTGTTAAAAGGGAGTTTTTTCTTCCCACTGTCACTAAGTGCTTGCTCATAGGGGGTCGTTTTGACTGTTGAGTTTTCTATTCAATTATTGTAGGGTCTTTACCGTACAATATGAAGTGCCTTGAGGCAACTGTTTGTTGTAATTTGGTGCTATATAAATAAAATTGAATTGAATTCAAATACAGGCCTATTTAAAGTACCAAGAGGGAAAGTGTTCATTATGCAGAACATGTTTTATATTTTTTTCAACTATAATTAGTGATGCATTAATGAGTGCATTCATTATAAATGTTTCATATGCTAATAGGGAGCTTGTGAACCCTGAAAGTTAGACTTCTACTGTAAATACTTACCCACAACAAATCACATAAATCCCACCAAAGTTAAATTGATACAGTTACTCTGCTAAGCTTGGATAGTTAGTGTTCTTCTATAACAAGATTTAGACGCTGTGTTATTTATTTATTGCGGTACACATAAATAACACATAAAAAGTCCATTCTTAAGCTGGCGGACTACCAAAATTAGGTCTTCAGGTCATGGGGAAAAACATCACAAAAGTTTCCCAAGAGTAGTTACAAAATTTTGATAACTTATATTTTTATTTCTGTTTTCTTTCAAAAAGATTGTCAAATATGGAGTTGCATTTTAATTTTTCACAGTAAACAAGGATATTGATCATATTCAAGGACTGCACAATTGTCACAGTTGTGTCTAATGTAAATTTCACCATAATAAATTTCATTAAATTTGCCGGTCATATTATTAAAAGTCATATGTTATAACATATGAGTAGTAAGACAGTGTTAAATCGAATACTGAGCTATGACATGAACAATGGTGTGGATATTTCAGCCAATCAGATTTATCCCGGAGGGCGGAACTGACTTGTTGATCGGATGTCGATTACCACTGCGCAGCCGCAGCCCGGGTGACGAAGATGGTGCTCATCAAGGAATAGTGAGTGTGAAAGTGTTTTTAAAATAAATGTTTTTTGGTGCATTTAGCAGGGTATTCCCATCGGTCTCGCAGTTTTTATTGGGGAGTGCGCATGTGTGTTTCATTTAGTGTTGCCGTTCGCTGAATTTTACGATCTTGTAGTCTGCGAAAAGCCAGCTTTGAGCAGGTTGGATCAGGACGTGGATAACGGGACCCACCGGTCTTTTTAAGGCGTTGCTAGTACAGGCTACTGTTAGCTTCTGAGTTGTAGAAGCATAAGTGATAATTAGCTTCTCAATGAAAACGAGCTACATTAAAAGGCTGCGCTGCTCACACATAAGCCTTTTGCACATTCACTGAGTTAGTACTACATTGGTAGTTTACTGTATTGCCGACGTGACTGCAGCGAGGCACATTAGCAGCATGTTATATCTCTGAAACGCCGTTACGTTAAGCTTTGGTCCCGTGAGTGACAGATTAAGGGTCCTTCTCTGTCGGATTTATGCTAGCTGGCTAAGTTAGCTATAGCTGCTAGCATGACAATTCCCTGAAACCTGAGTTCATTTGTAAAAGTCCACGTTCATCTGCTGGTACAGCTCATTGTAAAAGCAGACAACAGCTTAGCGTTAAGAAGTGGTTGTGCAGGGTTTATTGTGTATTTTCCCCGTACCATAGGTCAGCTGTAGCCTACAAGCTAGCTTGAGGGTATGGAAGGACTAACTACTTTGCTCTTAGTTTGTTGGCGTTAGCAGTGCAGAGTTAGCCCTTTAACTGGGCGGCTAATACGAACATAATATTATTGATGCGTATTAATATTCGCATCATTAATATTATGATGTAATTTGTCATATTTCTGCCCATCAGCCGGATGTATTAGAACGCCACTGTGGACGTTTTCATTCTTTATTCTTTGTAATCTATCTTTCGCTGTGTGGCTAATCTGTATAGCTACATATAACGTGAGACTACCTGTTGTTAGGGGTGGGCGATAGCAGAAAATGTGGGTTTTATTTTACACAGTACTTCATTATTAGAACAAAGATCAGCAATACCTCTATACCCTTTTTATTCTTTTTTTTCCTTCTTAAAACCAGCTAACGTACTATCACGAAGGGAGAGAGACATGTATTCTGATTACTGAGATAAATCTTTTATTAATGGCATTTTTCTGAATATATTTAAAAGACCCCTAACTATGAGATTGTCTTGTTACTGGATAAGTGCATATTATGAACTGATACTACTGTCCTTCCTGTTATTATCAAAATAAATTTACATAATTTTAGCAATTTAATTAATTCACAGAAGTAACTGAACAGCTTCGATGTCTTTAGCCATTTATGACACTGTTCTTTGAACATTTAGCCCATGCAAATTTAGTGTGACACAACAAATAACTATGAGCCACTGCCACGGGTAAATGTCATGTCAATAGGCCATTGCTCCAGTGCATCCCTACTTTTTGCTATTTTTAAGTACATGATTTTGATTTCTATTAACCAAAGAAGCCATCACAGCACACAACAGCAGCAGAGATGCAATATATTGTTTTAAGAAAGGTGATTGATAGTTTGCATATGATTTTATCTAAGTAGAGTATAAACCACTTAATTTATTAGCTAATTGATTAGTTGAAAAATTTTCATCGTTTTTTAAAAAATCGGATGTCACCTTCAGCCTAGCGGATCGACAGATTAATCAAAATAAGCTTTAGTTACAGCTTCCATTTTTGATATTAGTACTTCTGATTCTGGTATTGATATTTTGAATCACAGATGAGTAATGTTAATGCTGCAGGGCTGATTTACATTCTGGGATGTTGCCCTCGGTTAATTTAACCCACTGCTTTGTGTATGATTGCCCACATTAATCATGAGCACTTAATTAAATCACAACAGGAGAAATGTCACTAAATAAGTTTCAACCAAATGCATGTAGGAGAGTTTTATGTGAGGCATAATTACTTTCTTAATAAAGTGTTTCCCTTTGATTTGTATTTGTAGTGCTAAATAACACTGTTTAAAAGCCTTCTTTGCTGGGGTTATTTTAATTGACTTTGTGACAAATGTACAGTCTTGGGTTCAGCAGCTGGAGAACTCCTACATGTGCTGCTGAACCCAAGACTGTACAGTTGTCACAAAGTCAATT